>CAUYQU010009093.1:0-68776 GCA_963574635.1 Cheracebus regulus | reverse complement strand
GCTTCCCTTTATGGGTAACCTGGCCTCTCTCTCTGGCTGCCCTTAATATTTTCTCCTTTATTTCAATCCGAGTAAATCTGACAATTATGTGTCTTGGGGTTGGTCTTCTTGAGGAATATCTTTGTGGGGTTCTCTGTATTGCCTGGAGTTGACTATTGTCGTGCCTTGCTAGTTTAGGAAAATTTTCCTGGATAATATCTTGAAAAATGTTTTCCAGCTTGGATTCATTCTCATCATCACTTTCAGGTATACCTATTAAGCGTAAATTAGTTCACGTAGTCCCATATTTCCTGGAGATTTTGCTCATTTCTTTTATCCTTTTTTCTCTGATCTTCTTGTTTCATTTCATTAAGTTGGTCTTCGACCTCTAATATCCTTTCTTCTGCTTGATCAATTCGACTGTTAAGACTTGTGCATACTTCACGGATTTCTCGTATTGTGTTTTTCAGTTCCATTAATTCTTTTATGTTCCTCTCTAAATTGTCCATTCTCGTTAACATTTTGTCAAACCTTTTTTTAAAGTTATTAGTTTCTTTGCATTGGTTCAGAACATATTTTTTTAGCTCACAGAAGTTTCTTATTAGCCACCTTCTAAAGCCTGACTCTGTTAATTCTTTGCACTCATTTTCCATCATGCCTCGTTCCGTTACTAATGAGGAACTAGCATCCTCTGTAGAAGGAGAGACATTCTGATTTTGAGTGTTCTAAGTTTTTTTACGGTGGCTTCTTGGCATCTTTATGGTTTTATCCACCTATCATCTCTGTAATTACCAATTTTCAAATTAAGTCTCTGAGTGGATGTCCAGCTTGTTGATTCCCAGCTCCGGAATCTATGTAATTTTCGCTGCGGCGACCCACAACGCTGGCTAAAACAGCAGCATTGAAATTTGTGGTGCTTTTCTGCCCGGGGGTCTCCGGTCTGGCTTCTCAGTCCCTTTTTCAATCAGCTGAATGGACTGCTCTGCCTTATCAGAGCTCCAAATATCATCCAAAAGGAGACCCTGTTCCGTTTACTCCGCACCAAGAGCCGCCAGGCCGAGGTGCCAGCAAAACATCTGCACCAACCGAAAGGGTCGCGTTGGTGACCCATGGGGCTCCTCCGCTGGGAATGCCCTGGTCCGTGGGCAGCAAAAATTTGTTGGCAAGTGTGGCGTCCACTCACTCTCTGCGCTTTCACTGGGAGCTGCAATCCTGAGCTGCTAGTGATTGGCCATGTTGGATCCCTTTCCATATTTCTGTCTTAAATTCTTTATTGATCCAGTCATTGTTCAGGAGTTTGCTGTCTAATTTATATGTATTTGTATAATATCTGAAGGTTTTGGTATTGATTTCCCACTGTTTTGTTTTTACCAAGAGTTTTGCACATAATATCTTAAAACCCATTGTTTTAAACTGAGAGCACTGATTACACAAACAAATAAGCAAAGAGAAACACCCAAATCCCTTTGATTTATATGTTTTTTAGGGCTAGATACGTTTCTCATAGGCAGGATATAGTTGGATGTTGTTTTTGTTTATTTATTTTTTTTGAGGCAGAGTCTTGCTCTGTCGCCCAAGGGTGGAGTGCAGTGGTGTGATCTCGGCTCACTGCAAACTCTGCCTCCCGGGTTCAAGCAATTCTCCTGTCTCTACCTCCTAAGTAGCTGGAATTACAGGCACACACCACCACACCTGGCTAATTTTTATATTTTTAGTAGAGACAGGGTTTCATGACATTAGCCAGGTTGTCTTGAACACCTGACCTCAGGTGATCCACTAGCCCTGACCTCCCAAAGTTGCTGAGATTACAGGTGTGAGCCACCACGCCTAGCCATTTTGTTTTTAAATCTTCTGCTAATATGTATCTTTTAAGTGAATCATTCAATTCATTTACATCATATTTATGGTTAATACTGACATGAGCTTTGTTCCTATCATTTTGTTTGTTGTTTTTAAATTGTATAAATTATTTGTTTCTTTCTTTTTATCTTTTTATGGGTTGATGAAATTCTTTTATCTTGATATTTAATTATTTTGTCCTCCACCTTTGTGATTGTTTTATAAGAACTATGAGTTAAATTTTTTTGTGTGTTTTTGAGATACTGTATATCCACTTTAATCTCTATGTTGAAGACCCATTTGAACATTTACTGTAGGACAGGCCTAGTGGTAACACATTCCCTCAGCATTTGCTTGTCTTGGAAATACTTTATTTCTCCTTCATTTATGAATCTTATTCTGTCTATAAAATTCTCGGCTGACAGTTTTTTTTGTTTGTTTTTTCAGCACTTCGAAAATGACTTCTGATTCTCTTCTGGCATGTAATATTTCCACTGAAAAGTCTGCTTTTATTCTGATAGGATTGTCTTTATAAGTGACTGGATACTTTTCTCTTACTAATTTTAAAATTCTTTCCTGGGCTGGGCGCAGTGGCTCATGCCTGTAATCCTAGAACTTTGGGAGGCTGAGGCAGGTGGATGTGAGGTCAGAAATTCGAGACCAGCCTGGCCAGCATGGAGAAACCCCTTATCTACTAAAAATACAAAAAAGTAGCCGGGCTTGGTGGTGTGTGCCTGTAATCCCAGCTACTGCAGGGCTGAGGCAGGAGGATCGCTTGAACCTGGGAGGTGGAGGTTGCAGTGAACCAAGATTGTGCCACTGCACTCCAGCCTGGGCAACAGAGCGGGACTCCGTCTCAAAAAAAAAAAAATTCTTTCTTTCACTTTGACTTTAGACAGTCTGGTAATATGCTGTGGTAAAGTCATTGCAAAAAAAAAAAAAGTCATTTAATGTTTACATTAATGTTTATGTAATATTTACATTTTTGTTTGCATTTAATGCAGTTTATTGTTTAATGTTTGCATTTTTGAAAGTAGTAATGCTTGTATAAAACATACAAACAATGTTAGAAAAAAAAGAAAGAAAACATAGAAACAGGCTGGGCGCAGTGGCTCATGGCTGTAATCCCAGCACTTTGGGAGGCCGAGGTGGGCCAATCACGAGGTCAAGAGATTGAGACCATCCTGGCCAACATGGTGAAACCCCGTCTCTACTAAAAATATAAAAATTAGCTGGATGTGGTGGCGTTCGCCTGTAGTTCCAGCTACTTGGGAGGCTGAGGCAGGAGAATTGCTTGAACCCGGGAGGCAGAGGTTGCAGTGAACAGAGCTTGTGCCACTGCACTCCAGCCTGGTGCCTGGCGACACAGCGAGACTCTGTCTCCAAAAAAAAAAACATACAAGCAGTGGAGAAGCATTAGGATTTCTTTCTATTGCAGTTATAACCGCTATCAACAGTATCTTCTAGACTTTTTAGTGCATTTATTTATTTATTTTTGAGATGGAGGCTCGCACTGTTGCCTGGGCTGAAGTGCAACGGTGTGATCATGGCCTACTGCAATCTCTGCCTCCTGGGTTCACGCGATTCTCATGTCTCAGCGTTTTGAGTTGCTGGGATTACAGGCACATGCCACAACACCTGGCTAATTTTTTCTTTTTTCTATTTTTAGTAGAGTCGGAGTTTTGCTATGTTGGCCAGACTGGTCTGAAACTCCTGACCTCGTGATCCACCTGGCTCGGCGTCCCAGAATACTGGTATTACATGCATGAGCCACCACACTTGGCCCTTTTTACTGCATGTATAAACACACACACATATACATACATAGTTTGTATGACTTTGGTCTATTCCAAAATCAAGATAGTACTATATATATTGTTATTTTTCTCCTCCATTCTTTCAGCAATATATTATGAATATGTTGCCGAGTGAACACGTATGCATCCACTTCATTATTTTTAACGTGTATAGTTTTAACTTATATGTTCTTCTCTATACTTTCATCTGGTGAATGAAAAACAAAAAGTAGTATAATTAGTTGAGCAGCTCTCACAATTAGGCTTGTATAAAGCCAAAGAAGAAATGATCCAGAAAATTTACCAGGAAGAGATTTAACATTCTCTTCTAAAGATCACTCAGGTTAACCCTTAACTCATTTCATTTGAATTTATAGTTGACAGTCTTCCTGTGTCCAACACATTCTCTAGTATTAGTACTATTCCTGGCCCCTGTGCTAAAAATAATTCCCAAGTAATTCTTAGAACCACTTAAGAACTGTGTTACCAATGTTGTCTGATTGGATTAAAGCTGTGAGCTAAGATAATTAACAACAATAAAAATGAATAGCAGTGGTTGTATTTAACCCCTATTTAAAATTTGTACCCCACATTTAATGTTCTGCTTTACTCTTTGATGGAGATGGGGAGAAAAGAGAGTAAGGAAGATAGCTAGATGAAGGACAGTTATTTTGAAACAGTTTCAGGTTGTCTTTTTTATGTTCTTATGCCTGACTATATTATACGAACTGACATAAAGGGAGTCTTCTGGCCTTTCCTGAGGGTATATAATGTTATATTGGATTTTGCATATCTGAGGTAGAGAATCATATTGAGTAATAATATGAATGCTTGTTTAATAATGTAAGCCCTTTAGTACTTAGATGGTCCTCTTAGGATAGATTTATATCCATTTGTTTTTACATGATTAAAGTTTTCTTATTTTCTCTTAATTTTTAAAGGTAATATATACTCATTGTAATAAGGTGTAAATACCAAATTGTACAAAGGAGAAAAGAAAAATCAACTATAATATTATGTATAGATCATAATTACTATTTTTCATATAGTTTCTTAAATTTTTATTTTTATCTTTATTCTTTATTTTTTTAAAAGATGGTCCGTGTTCTCCAGGCTGGCCTCGAGCTCCTGGATTTTAAACAATCATCTCAGACCTCACCAAGTAGCTGGGACTGTTGCTGCATGCCACTATGCTTAAACTTCCAGCCTTTTTTGTTTTAAAAAAGTAGAGTTATGAACCAGGCACAGTAACTTGCACCTGTATTCCCAGCTACTTGGATAGCTGAGGCAGAAGGATCTCTTTAGGCCAGTAGTTCAAGACCAGCCTGAGTAACATAGTTAGCTCTTGTCTCTAAAACAAACAAACACAGAATTATAAATATTATCTTGTAAACTGCCTTTTTATTTATTGATTTATTTTTTGAGACAAAGTCTTGCTCTGTTGCCAGGGCTGAAGTGCAGTGGTGTGATGCCAGCTCACCGCAATCTCTGTGTCCCAGGCTTAAGTGATTCTCCTGCCTCAGCCTCCTGAGTAGCTGGGACTATAGGCACATACCACTACACTCAGCTAATTTTCTGTATTTTTAGTAGAGATGGGGTTTCACCATGTTGGCCAGGCTGGTCTTGAACTCCTGAACTTGTGATTCGCCTGCCTTGGACTCCCAAAGTGCTGGGATTACAAGCATGAGCCACCGCGCCCAGCCTACCTTTTTATTTTTATTTATTTTATTTATTTATTTTGAGACTGAGTCTCACTCTGTCACCCAAGCTAGAGTGCACTGGCATGATCTTGGCTCACTGCAGCCTTGACGTCCCAGGTTCGAGCGATTCTCATGCCTCAGCCTGTTAAGTAGCTGGGATTACAAACATGCCACCCACACCTGGCTAACTTTTGTATTTTTAGTAGAGATGAGGTTTCACCATGTTGGCCAGGCTGGTTTCAAACTTCTTACCTCAAGTGACCCACCTGCCTTGGCATTCCAAAGTGCTGGGATTACAGGTGTGAGCCACCACACCCAACTTAAACTGCCCTTTTTACATACTGTAACTTATTTAACCATTTTCTACTGTGGACATTTAGCTCCTTTCCAGTTTTGAGGTATTATAAATAATGTCTACGTATAGAATTTTAAATTTCCATGAAATGTATTTTTAAATATTCATAGAACATTAAATGTTAAATAAATTTGCTAATAAATTGAATAACAGTATTTAATAATTCAGACATTTAAAAAATAAGGAAATTTTTACAAATCAAGTAAATTTTGGTGATTTTTGTTTTGTTTTATTTTGTTTTGTTTTCATTTTTTTTCTTTAATTTAGCTTTCCAGGACAAAAAAGATATCCAAAGATATTTTGGCACTAACAGCGCGATCTGTAGCAAGAAAGTTTAGCAGTGTATTTGAACTGTTGATTCTTCCAAGGAGACCTCAGAGAGCCAAGACAGTGTAAAGGAAAATATGAAAAAAAGACTTGTTAGACATTATTAAGGGCACAAAAGTTGAATTAAGCACAGTTAATATACAAACAACAAAGCCACCCAACAGAAGACCACTTAAAAACTACAACTGGCAGGCTTCAAAGAGCTACAAAACATGCTCCAAAGAAGAGATAAATTTAATTGTAATTTGAATGTTGTCTTTGCAGTCTTATAATAGCAGATGTACAGTGTTTCTTCCAGTTTACTAAAAATGAAATCTTGTTTGTCATTTAGATGCTACCTGGGACAGCAAGGCCAGGTTCTCGTGGTGGTCTCATAGGGATGGGTGGAGTTCTGTCTTCTCAAATCAAAGTTGCTGATCGTCCTGTGACACAGCAAGGTTTGACTGGAATGAAAACTGGGATGAAAGGTACCTATTTTAAGATGAGTATCCACTTGGGTCTGTGTTTTGTAAGAAATAAATAATTGTGAACAATAAAAGAAAAAGAGAAAGTTGAGTATATTTTGTATAGTAAGTATTACAGTACCATTTTATTAAATCAGAATTATAGCATATAAGAATTATTACATGAAATTATGGCATGTAATAAGACTTATAGCATGTAATTGTTATTTAATTCACAAAATTATTGTAAGGTAGAAACAACAGAATGAACATGGAAAAACATTTTGAATTAGCTATATACAGATGTGAGCCTTTTTGATCTTCATTTTTCTGACATGGAGCTGTAGTATAACTTGAAGAACTTTGAAATAATATTCAAGAAAAGTTCACGATTGAAAATTAGATTTTTAGTACTATATAGAAATACTCTGAAATAGTTTGGATAGTTACTGTATCAAAATGATACTTAAAATACTTGTGTATTTTTGAGAGTCAAGAAATGTTATTTTTTTCTAATAATTAGTATCTGTTCTAATACTTATATAAGGAAATGAGGCTAACACGTAGATTTATATTAAATCTCTCATTATGCTTCTGTATATGTATTTAGAGAAGCATAAGAATACAAATATATATTATAGTTTAAAATTTAGATCTGTGGTGTATATAAACCAAAGTATGGTAAATGCCTTATTTTTTTTTCTTTTTATTATAGGCAGTAGTCAGTAGCCTGTGATGAACTGTTTTAGAGTTTTTTGTTTTCTGTAGTTTTGACAGATGATTTATCAGGAATGAAGATATTCTGCTAGTCCAAAATTAATTATAACATATCATAATTACTTTCATAATATACTTTCTATAATATAGTATATCATTCCTTTCAAGAAACTTTAATTTTCTCATCTGCATTCTAATAACATTTAGATCACTAAATATTAAAAATCAATTGATTGTTTAGAAATGTTTGCTTAATGATTATGAGTACTGTGAAAAAATAATTCAAAATTACATAGTCACTTAACTAGTCTTTGAAAGTGTATACACAGAAATATTTATATGTTTAATATTATTTTAAAACATTAGGGTAGAAACATATTAAAATTCTACAGTAAATTATCAAATGTTTATTTCTGTATTAATTTATCCTTTAAAACAGAACCAATATAATTTAAGATTGTTAATTTCTACCAGTATACTTCAAAGCCTTTTATGAGACAATTCTGAACATTACCACCATGCACAGCTATCTGCTGTGAATTTCATTCTTACCTTCTCTAGTGCCCCATTTCCCAGTATAATAAGATATTACCTCTACTACTCAGGATAAACCTTATAGTTAATACACCTAGTCTTCTTATACTTGGCAGGGCACTTTATCTCTTATCAGGTTTAAGACATTTAACCTAGGAATACTTTCTTAGTTCTACTGAAATATAAGACCATTTCTAAAAAAGTCTCTGAGACAAATTGTAAAAAATCAGAATCATTTTCTCACATTGAGGAATGTCTGCAATGTCTAATATGACAGCCAATAGTCAGAAATAGCTACTTAAATTTAAATTAGTTCCCCAGTAGCACCAGCCAAATTTTAAGTGCTCTATAGTCCCACTGCCTATTTTATTGGATGGTGTTGTTAATTTAGAGTATTTCTGTCACTGCAGAAAGTTAGTTTGGACAGCTCTGTTCTAGATTCCCTTAGACTCAATTTTCATTCCATCAGCCTGTTCTGTAGAGTCTACTGTCTTAACAGCCCCACTTCTAGCCCCATCCTTGTAGTTTTAATTGAAGCTTCCCTTATGTCATGGTTCTAAGATACTGGTTTTCTTTTCCGTTTCAGTGATTCTTCTTAATTCATTGGGGCATTCATCAAGACGTAGAATTGTGGAGTATAATTCTGATTGTGCTTTGGACTTGCTATTTTGTTGGCATTTCAAAACTGAACACTAACACTTAAAACATTTTTTTTAGGTCCCCAGAGGCAAATTTTAGACAAGTCTTACTATCTTGGGCTTCTTAGGTATGTTAAACATGTCTTTACATCTGTATGTTTTACTTGAAATAGTGTGTACATTCTGTCAAAATATATAACATTAATATGAAGTTTTAGCTATGATACTTATTAGGATAATTAGGTGTCTATTGATTTCTAAGAATTATTTTGTATTCCAGCAATTTCTGGTTAACTTGCCTATGCTGTAAAATAAATGTGATAGTATAATTAGGCTGAGATTTATAATTTTATAAATTTGTATGTATATGAGTTTGTTTTTGCTGCTACAATAAAATACCTGAGATTGGGTAATTTATAAGTAATAGAAATTTATTTCTTACTGTTCTGGAGACTGGGAAGTCCAAGATCAAGGTGCCAGCAGCTTCAGTGTCTGATAGGCACCTGTTTCTCACAGATGGCAAGGTGTCCTCGTGGCAGAAGAGTGGAAGGGCAAAAGGTGCCTAGCTCCTTCAGCCCTTTTATAAGTCACCAATTCCATCCATGAAGGCAGAGCCTTTATGGCCTGATTACATGCTAAAGTTTCTACCTCTTAATACTATTGCATTAGAGATTAAGTTTTGATATGAATTTTGGAGGGACACAAACATTCAAACCATAGCATACTTTTTAATTTAATTTAATTTAATTTAATTTAATTTAATTTATATTTTAGAGACAGAGTCTCACTCTGTTGCCCAGGCTGGAGTGCAGCAGCATGATCACAGCTCTTTGCAACCTTGAACTCTTGGGTTCAAGCGCTCTTCCTGCCCCAGCTTCCCAAAGTGCTGGGATTATGGGATTATAGGCATGAGCTACCAGCACAACTGACCTCATAGCTTTTTTTTTTTTTTTTTGAGACAAAGTCTCACTCTGTTGCCCAGGCTAGAGTGCAATGACGTGTGATCTTGGCTCACTGCAACCTCCACCTCCCGAGTTCAATGGCTTCTCCTGCCTCAGCCTCCCAAGTGGCTGAGATGACAGGTGTGTGCCACCATTCCCGGCTAATTTTTTTGTATTTTTAGTAGAGATGGGGTTTTATCATGTTGGGCAGGCTGGTCTTGAACTCCTGACCTTGTGATCTGCCTGCATTGGCCTCCCAAAGTGCTAGGATTATAGGCATAAGCCACCATGCCAGGCTTCCGTGCAGAGTTTTATATAAGTATGTATTTGGTCAATTGCTATGAATGTGGCCTAATTTTAATTAATTCATAAGCTTTTTTTTTTTTTAGACAGAGTTTTGCTCTTGTCTCCCAGGCTGGAGTGCAATGATGGGATCTCACCTCCCTGCAACCTCCACCCCCCAGGTTCAAATGATTCTCCTGCCTCAGCCTCATGCCTATAATCTGTGAGTAGCTGGCATTACAGGTGCCTGCCACCATGCCTGGCTAATTTTTGTATTTTTATAGAGATGGAGTTTCACTGTGTTGGCCAGGCTAATCTCAAACTGCTTGACCTCAGGTGATCCACCTGCTGAGGCCTTCCAATGTGCTGGGATTACAGGCGTGAGCCACTGCACTCGACCTCATAAACTTTTGTTATGTGTCTCTGGGTATGCATCTCTAAATCAACAACTTTTTCTTAATCTTAGCATTTTCTCTGCTTATATGTTCTACTGTCTTATCTCCATCTTTCCATTTTATTTTCTTCTTGGCACATTATTTGTATCTTCTTTCTCTTTATTTCCTTTTGTTTAATCCACCCTTCTATTATGCCCTGAAAGCCCTGCTTTGTTTTCTTCATTTTTAATTTTTTTGAGACAGAGTCTTGCTCTGTCGCCAGGCTAGAGTACAGTGGCGTAATCTTGGCTCACTGCAACCTCTGCCTCCTGGGTTCAAGTGATTCTCATGCCTCAGCCTCCTGTGCCTGTAGCTGGGATTACAGGCACGTGCCACCACACCCAGCTAATTTTTGTATTTTTAGTAGAGACAGGGTTTTACCATGTTGGTCAGGATGATCTCAATTTCCTGACATCATGATTCGCCCGCCTTAGCCTCCCAAAATGCTGGGATTACGGGTGTGAGCCACTGCACCCGGTTACCTGGATCCTTTTGATTTTCAAACTCCTAGAAGGCAATAAAGAAAAGTATGGTTTTCCTTCATCTGTTTTAAAAGCTTAGTAAGAAAGACAGTAAGGCCATCAGTTGTTTAGTATCTCTGATATTCAGCCACTTTTTAATCAAATGAAGGAAAAGAAATATAGTTATTTCTAATGATTGTATTGCCTTTCTCCTCCAGGATTTGTGGTTCCACATCAAAGAATAGTTCTAGCTGTTTGTGTAGTTGTCTGGCTCTAGCGCAGTGGTTCTCACCTTGTGATGATTTTGCCCCCCAAGGAAGATTTGTCAATTTCTATACATGTTTCTGGTTGTCGTAAGTGAGGTTGGAGGAAGTGCTACTGATATTCAGACCCAGGATGCTGGTAAACGTTCTACAGTGTACAAAATATCTCTCAACACGAAGTACTAATCACCGAACAAAATGTCATTAGTGCTACAGTTGAGAAACTGTCCTCTAGAGGGTAGCAAAAGCTGTGATGGTAACAGGCACCTAAATCTGCCTATGGCTTGCACTAGTTTGACCAGGCTTTCATTCCGGTTCTATTTCATCTTTTGTAATGAAACTATGTCAGTTTCTGATCAGTTGAGTAGAATAGGATGGGATGTATCTCATTTTTTTTTTCTGAGATGGAGTCTCACTCTGTCTCCCAGGCAGGTTGGAGTGCAATGGCACGATCTTGGCTCACTGGAACCTCCACCCCCCAGGTTCAAGCTATTCTCCTGCCTCAACCTCCATGGTAGCTGGGACTACAGGCGTGCACCGCCACACCTGGCTAATTTTTGTATTTTGAGTAGGGACGAGGTTTCACCACCTTGGCAAGGCTGGTCTTGAACTCCTGACCTCAAGCGATCTGCCTACCTTGGCCTCTCAAAAGTGCTGGGATTATAGGCATGAGCCACTGCGCCCAGCCAGGATATACCTCATTCATAATGAAATAAGCCACCTACGCCAGGCGCAGTGCCTCACGCCTATAATCCCAGCACTTTGGGAGGCTGAGGCGGGTGGATCACAGGGTCAAGAGATAGAGACCATCTTGGCCAACATAGTGAAATCCAGTCTCTACTAAAATACAAAAATTAGCCAGGTGTTGTGGTGCACGCCTGTAGTCCCAGCTACTCGAGAGGCTGAGGCAGGAGAATTGCTTGAAGCTGGGAGGTGGAGGTGGCAGTGAGCCAAGATCGCACCACTGCACTCCAGCCTGGCGCCTGGTGACAGAGCAAGATTCTGACTCAAAAGAAAGAAAGAAAGAAAGAAGCCACCTAAACTTTTTGTGAAGTTTAGTGAAGTTCACAAAACTATTTATGTTATTGTTACATATTAATGAAAATTTAAATTTTGCTTAACTAGAGTTTTCTGGATTAGAAGCATTGCTGACATTCTCATTTCTTTTCAAATAGAAGTAAAATAAGTGAACTTACAACTGAAGTTAATAGACTTCAGAAGGAAATAGAAATGTACAATCAAGAGAATTCAGTATATTTGTCATATGAAAAGAGGTGAGTAATAAGTATTCAGTATTAATTCAGTATTTTGTACTTACAGTACTAAATTTGTAGTTATCCATATTGTTTGTAATACTCATTTCCTTATTTGTATATATTCATGAATGTATTTATTTTATGCTTGCAGGGCCGAGACTTTAGCTGTTGAAATAAAAGAGTTTCAAGGACAACTAGCAGACTACAACATGGTATTGTATCTTTTCTAAGAGAATTTACTGTGAATATTTTCATTAGTTTTTACTACTGCTTTAAAAATACATTATTTTAGTAGGCAAAGGAAATGCACAGATACTTTTTGAAAGAAGACAAACATGCAGCCAATAAGTGTATGAAAAGAAGCTCATCATCAGTGATCATTAGAGAAATGCAAATCAGGAGCATAATATACCATCTCACACCAGTCAGAATGGCTATTACTAAAAAGTCAGAAATAACAGATGCTGGTGAAGTTGCAGAGAAAAGGGAATGCTGATACACTGTTGATAGGAGTGTAAATTAGTTCAAACACTGTGAAAGCAGTGTGGCAATCTTCAAAAAGCTGAAAACAGAACTACCATTCAATACCATTACTGGGTATATACCCAAAGGAATATAAATCATTCTACCATAACGACACATATACACCTGTGTTCACTAGAGCACTATTTACAGTAGCAAAGCCATGGAATCAATGTAAATGCCAGTCAATGGCAAACTGGATAAAGAAAATGTGGTACATATATACCATGAAATACTATGTAGTCATAAAAAAGAACACGATCATGTCCTTTGCAGGAACATGGATGGACTAACACAGGAACAGAAAACCAAATACCGCATGTTCTCACTTATAAGTGGAAGCTAAATGATAAGAACACATAGATGGAAAAAACAGATACTGGGATCTACTTGAGGTTGGAGGTTGGAAGGAGGCAAAGGATCAGAAAAAGTAACTGTTGGTTACTAGCTTAGTACCTGGATGACAAAATAATCTGCACGACAAACCCCCATGTCAACCCCACTGTTGACAGTTTACCTGTACAACAAACCTGCACATGTACCCCTGAACCTAAAATAAAAATTTTAAAAACAAAACATTTGATGAAAAAATATATTTATTAATGTATTATTTAAAATATTAAATAATATATGAATACATACTTATTGTGAAAGATGAAACTGTAGAAAGTACAACAAAGTGTCCCTTTACTTTCTGCTTCATTTCCCTCCCTAGAAATAACTTAGCTTAACAGATTAGTATGTATTCTTCCAAAGTTTTTTGTAAAATATGTTTACTGACACATACACAAATGCACACATGCTTTTCTCCCTAAAAATATTAAAATAATAATTTAAATAATTTTAAAAGTAGCTAAAATTCATTAAATCCATGAATCCTATCCTGTCAATGATTCTACAATGATCATTGCTTTAAAAACACATTTTAGCTTTATGGAGTGTTGTCATCTTGAAAATTTTTAAATTTAATTATTTAACATACAGATTGCCACCATCTGTATGTTTTACTCTAAATATTGTGTACATTCTGTCAAAATAGAGTATATAACATAAATATAGTTCCACCAAAGATGCTTCTACCTGTGGACTTTCAGAAGAAACAATCCCCTTGGCAGTGTTGATAACTGCTCAGTCCTTGGGTGATATTGGCTCTATGAAAATTTCTAGTGTCAGACTTTTTTTTCTTCTAACTCTTTAGGTGCTTTAGGCAGCAGTATTGTCTGGATTTAATGAAAGAGACAAATTTTTATCTCACTACCCTTATTAAGAAATAATGTTATAAGAAATAAACATTCTATCATAATGGTTAGGACAAGTTATGATATACCTACTTGTTACTGTTACCTTGTGTTTATCAGTGAAATTATGCTGATTATAGTATAACTTTTTGTTGTTATTGGTGGTGGCGGTGGGTTTTTTGTTTGTTTTTGTTTTGTTTCTGTTTTTTGTTTTTTTGAGACAGAGTCTTGCTCTGTCGCTCGAGGTGGAATGCAGTGGCTCAATCATGGCTCACTACAGTCTAGACCTTCTGAGCTCAATTGATTCTCCCACCTCAGCCTCCCAAGCAGCTGAATGTACAGACACATGCCATCACACTGGACTAATTTTTTGTATTTTTTGTTGAGATGAGGTTTGGCCATGTTGCCCATACTGGTTTCAAAGTCCTAGGCTCCAGTGATCTAGGGGCATGCACATGTACCCTTGAATCTAAAATAAAATAACAGCATATATCTTTATGGTAGAATGATTTATATTCTTTTGGGTATACACCCAGTAATGGGATTGATGGGTTGAATGGTAGTTCTGTTTTCAGCTTTTTGAGGAATCGCCACACTGCTTTCACAGTGTTTGAACTCACTTACACTCCTACTACCTTGGCCCCCCAAAAGTGCTGGGATTATAGGCATAAGCCATTGTGCCTGGACTGTTTTTATTTTTTAATTAAAAAAATTTTTTTTTAGAGATAGGATCTTGCTCTATTGCTCTGGCTGGAGTACAGTAGCATGATTGTAGTTCACTGCAGCCTCGAACTCCTGGGCACAAGTGATCTTCCTGTATCAGCCTCCCAAGTAGCTGGGACTACAGGTGCATGCCACCATGGCTGGCTAATTTTTAAATTTTTTGGAGAGACAGGGTCTTGATATGTTGCCCAGGATGATCTTGAACTCCTAGGCTCAAGTGATCTTCCTGCTTCAGCTTCCCAAAGTGCTGAGATTGTAAACCTGCGCCATTGCACCCAGCACTCTTACAATTCTTAAATTCACTGGACTGCACAATTCATAACAAACATTTTGTAGAGCCCATTATTCAGTGGGATTTTCTTTAGTAAATGATGTTCTGTTTTAAATATGAGAAAAATAGTTTTTATAAGGTATGAAATGACATTAGATGAAAGGGAATTTTAGTTACACTGGAACACATCAGGCATATTACTTCATATAAAAATACTAGCATGGTCTGGGCACGGTGGCTCATGCCTGTAATGCCAGCACTTTGGGAGACTGAAGTGGGCAGATCACCTGAGGTTGGGATTTCGAGACCAGCCTGACCAACATAGAGAAACCCCATCTCTACTAAAAATACAAAACATTAGCCAGGCGTGGTGGCGCATACCTGTAATCCCAGCTACTTGGGAGGCTGAGGTAGGAGAATTGCTTGAACCCGGTTGACGGAGGTTGCAGTGAGCCGAGATTGCGCTATTACACGGCAGCCTGGGCAACAAGAGCGAAATTCCATCTCAGAAAAAAAATTCTAGCATGTAAAATACACTATTTATATATTTAATGAGCTAATGCCTGATACAGAGCAGTTAGCTGGGTGTCTGACATATAGTTAGCACTCAACAAATGTTAGGTCTTATTAGCACTTATTTATATCATAAGTGAAAAATGTGATATATGTCATACCCAAATAGTTTGCTTTAAGTAGACCTCTGTTCACATTCTGACTCTATCACTTGCTAAATGTAAAATGTGTACAGTCATATCTACTTCATAGAATTATTGTAAAAATTAAGTGAGTTAATACATATGGAATAGTTTTTGAACTAGGTAAATACCCTACATTGGCAACTGATATCCTTGCCTAACTTTTTAAAGTGGGCTTACTGCTGTTCCATCTGTGCAAGCCCTGTTGATAATTTAAAAAATCTTTTTACATTTTTACTAGTGTAAATGTGTAAATCTGCTAACATTCTTCTCTCCTTGGGGGCATTGGCAAGGGAAGAGAGAGTGATAGATCCTTCCAAAACTTTCTTCTTTTCCAGACCCTTATTTATAAGCTCAGCCATCTTTTCAGAGCAGGCAAAGGTCTACAAGATATGATTTGTAGTTCATTACTGCTAATTTACCCATGTTAAAAATAGTTTATTTATTGGCCAGGTGCATAATATATGCTTACTTAGGTAGCTCAATGTTTGTTTTTAATCTTAAAACAGAAAATATTTAAAAGTGTTAATACTTAAGTTACTACTCATTTGTAAGACTGAATGCCTACATTATTAATTATAGAGAACTTGTGTAAAGACTAACAGAATGGTGTTTGCGTTTTTGTTTTTAGTTGGTAGATAAACTTAATACCAACACTGAAATGGAAGAAGTAATGAATGATTGCGATATGGTAAGAACATTTACAAATACAAGCAAATTGATCTATACAAGTCCTATCCTACAAAACAAAGCATTTATATCTAGAAATGGTTTGATGAAACTTTAAGTGCTATAGAGATGAATATTACTCTGATTGTAAATACCACTATTATGTGTTCGTTGAGTTCCCTTAGTTGCTCTTTTTAATTGTCTTCCTGTTGATCGGCTTTCCTAAGTGGATGTTTAGTGTCTGTCTTCTGTGTTTGAACTGGCGTCACATGCAACATTAGTTAGAGAGTGCCATCTACATTTTCTTTTATATATATTAGTTTATAATATTTCTGGTCTAAGTTATGCACAAATGTTGCTGAATACTCAGTGGTGATAAATGATAACTTTACATAGTTTTTGTTACCAATGGAGAAAAATAAATAGATATGACTCCAGACATAATATGAATCTTTGATTGGTAAATGAGAATTTGTGTTTAACATGGACATAACACTGGAGACTCCAAAAAGAGGGATGGTAGGAGGGCAATGAGGGTGGAAAAATTACCTTGTGGATACAGTGTTCACTATTTGGGTGATTGGATGGATTCACTAGAGCCCAAACCACACCATTATATACTATCTCCATGTAATACACCTGCACAGCTACCCTTGAATCTAAAATACAGTAACAACAAATTTGTGTTCAATGTTCCGAGATTAATTATTTTGTAGAAAACAATAAGCATGTTAATAGCTAGCTTATTTTGATTATAAGCATTTGGGTGAAAACAACATATAATGTATAATTTATATGGTTTATAATATATTTACACAAATAAAGACTATCCTATGAAGACATAGAATTTATAAAATGACTCTTCTAAATTCGAGGTTCTAAAACCATGATAATTTAGTTACTTTTAGCTTTAGAACACAAGAGAATTCACTAATTAAGAATTGTTTTTCAATGCCAGGTGTAAAAAGTAAAAACCTGATGTGTTTTGTCAGTTGTTTGGGATAGGGGGTCCATTTTCTAGGCTGGGTATGCACAGTTAGAATTAATTAGGTGTACTCGGATAATATCCTGAATGATTCAGGAATAAAACTTGCGGTGGTTCTAAATTTAACATATTACTAATCAAATATTTATTTAACAGTACATTCTTTAAATGCTGTTTACATAAATTTACTTGAATTTACTTGAATTATTTGACAGATCACTGAAGAACACTGAATATTTTTGGTGTGAAATTACAATGCTTCTTAAAAAGACTTTTAAAAAGTTTGTTAAATGAGACAATTACTGTATTTTTTTCTTAAACTTTATATGTGGCACTAGAATGATTATAATAATTTCTTATTTAGTTCATAACCAAAATAACCTACAAAAAAATTTTGGTTTAATTTTTATTTATTACTAACTTATGTGTTAATTGTTTATTCAGCTTAAAGCTCAAAATGATCGAGAAACACAAAGTATGGATGTCATATTTACTGAAAGACAAGCGTAAGTATAGCTAATTTAAAAATCAGATTCATAAATGAGCTTCATTAGGTAGTTTAAATTGTGATCATTTATTTCCTTATAAATTTTCTTAGCAATTTCTTTGTTGCCTTTTTCATTTAAAAATATTTACAACACAAATTTTGTTGCTTATACATCTGTTATCTTCACTTACCAATAAATGCCTAAATTCTGTATAAAGAATATTACTAAATTGCTTACATAAATAGGATTTCTGCTGCTAGGAGCTGAAAACTTCCAATGAATAAGAACATCTTTATATCTAGTATTTTTAATTTTAACCTAGGCTTTTAACTAATTTGAATTGTGGTGTTTTCAGGCCCAATCCAGTAAAAGACACACTATTCGTTAGGAAGCTATTTACATTATTTATTAGCATGGATATTTAATAGTTATATTAGCAATCTACATCATATACAGAGATTATGTATATCTTTATATACTGTGTAAAGACTAAATACCAACTAACACTGGAAATAAAGTAATTGTGGCAGTGGGAGTAATGCCTGTAAAGATAATAATAGACATGATATAGTTAACTTCTTCATGTGTTTTGTCAGTTGTTTGGGATGGGTCCATATCCTAGGCTGGGTATGCACAGGTTGAGTTAACTAGACATTCTCAGATAAAATCCTGAATGTTTCAATAATAAAACTTGTGTTGGTTCTAAGTTGGTTCTAAGGTCAAAAAGTTGATGAAGAATAACTAATTTAGAACCAACACAGATTTTATTCTTGAATTATTTATTCTAAGGCAACACAAACACAGATCATGAGCTATGTTGTATAAATACACATACAAGCACATTTTCTCCCAGAAATTTATTAATATCAATCTCTTTGAGAGCAAGGACGATAATAAACCCAAAACACTATATTCAAATACCAAAATTCAGTAACACCAAATACACTTGCTTGTTACCTCTGCATAAAACAGTAAATATTTGATGATGAATAGGTGTTAAAATATACTGAAAAAACATTTGAAAGATAAATGTAATTCTTCTGTTGATTAAAAACAGGAATCTCTTTCCCCCTCTTTTTTTTTTTAAGAGAGTCTTGCTTTGTTGCCCATGCTGAATTGTAGTGGCACGCTTATGGCTCACTGCAGACTTGAACTCCTGGTTCAAGTGATCTTGCCTCAGCCTTCCAAGTAGTTGAGACTACAGGTGCATGCCACTATGCCCAGCTAATTTTTTGTTTCTTGTGGAAATGCGGTCTTGTTACATTGCACATGCTAGTCTCAAACTCCTGGTCTCAAGCAGTCCTACCGTGGGCTCCTCAAGTGTTGGGATTACAGGCGTGAGCCATTGTATCTGGCCACCATCTATCATTTGACGCTGCTATAAAATGACATCTTAGAAAATCAAAATACTAGCAGTCCTTTTCCTTTTACAAGGAAAAATTTTGTTCATGGTAATCAAGCTCTAACTTGAAAACTTTTTTCTTTTTTTGGTTATCCTGATTCTAATCCATTTAGCAAATGTTGATCATTTACTATATATAACATACTCTCTTAGGTACTTCAAAAAATAAGAAATATATAAGCTATAATCCCCTGAAGACCTTAAAGAGTTTAGAACATTTAAGTTCTCATTTATTTATCTCCAAGTTATATAATAGCTAGTTCAGGTTTTAAATACTATATTTATGTATTTTACAGACATTTCATCTAAACACATAATTTCAGGAACAAAAGTTTAAAATATCATAGATTTTTATGTCTTTGATTTTTTTGATTAAGGAAAATGTTCAAATATGGTAATTTGTTCTAAAGATACGTCCAAATCATTTAAAAACTATATCTGTAATTTGTAATTGAGGCTGAATGAAATTGGTTCTCCTATTTTAAGCAGAAATTGAAATTAAGCACAAAAATTGGCTAGGCTCAGTGGCTCATGCTTGTAATCGCAGCACTTTGGGAGGCTGAGGCAGGTGGATCACCTGAGGTCAGTAGTTCAATGACAGCCTGGCCAACATGGGGAAACCCTTTGTCTACTAAAAATACAAAAAGTGGCTGGGTGAGGTGGCAGGTGCTTGTAATCCCAGCTACTCAGAAGGCTGAAACACGAGAATCGCTTGAACCTGGGAGGCGGAGGTTGCAGTGAGCTGAGATTGCACCACTGTACTCCAGCCTAGGCGACAGAGCAAGACTCTGTCTCAAAAAAAAAAAAAAGAACAAAAATTATGGTTAGAAGTTTACTTTTATATAGAGCAGGAGAATAGATTTATTTCTTGTGTTAACCAGATGGCCAGCATCTCCCTAGCACAAAGATCTATCTTGACTCTACGTGTTCAGAGCAACCAAGAAATACCATACCTTGAGAAGCCAGGTGTAAAAAGCTTCTGTTTTCATTCTCTTTTAGTACAACCATTTAGTGTGGTCTGACCATCTGGTTTATTAAGGAAAACTTGTCCATAAAAAGTTGGGAAAACAGCCTCAATATATTACTACAACAATATGTAAGACACCTGGCTTTAATTCAGTTTCACAAGCTTGCTTGAACTAATGATTCTCTTCTAATTCTAAATTTTCTAGTTTGGTATTAGTCAAGATCAGTAGTCCTCTAAAAATATATGTAAACATAGTTTTATACCCATTTATTTTTCTTTGTTTAGTTAGATATTATTGAATACCCCATATTCAATAGAGGCCCTTCAATATAAAAGCTTAAGTGTAATCTTTGCTCCTCTGTAATTATATTTCATTTTGCTACATTTCTCAAATATTAATATTTGCATCTTATTAGGAAATATTTTGGCAGAATTATACATTATTTAGAAAAGGTATTTTATGTTCCTATAATCTCATTCTTATAATTGAGATTTAAAACAAAGTATAATTGATATATAAAGAAATGTTAGTCATAATATACTTATATCCTTTGTTGAAAACATGTTTCTATAAACACAAGCAAATATGTATCATAAATTAGTAAGTTCTTCTATTTTACAGGTATATCATCCTAAATAATTATTTTCTCAGTAGACATTTGTACTGAATTTATGATTTGTGTAACTTTTTAAATAACTATTCTGTAGAGTATGACATAGATCTATTTTATTTTAGTCTCTTTTCTCTAAGGAATTGTCAAGTACATACAAATTTTTAAAACTTTATTATAGAGAAATTTGAACATACACAGAAATAGCATATTATACCCTTATGTACTCAGCTCCCTGCTCCATCAGCTCATATTTAACCTTGCTCTGTCCATGCCTGTAGCCACTGTTCCATTCCATGTGTTATAATGAAGAAAATACCAGAAATATTATTTCACCCATAAATGTATTTCAGTGTTTCAGAGATATGCTTATTTCTAAAAGACACAAATTCTTAATTTCTCTGCATATGAAGGTAAAATTACAGATTGTGCTACAGTTTTTAATGCCACTGTTTGCATTGATAAATTATTAAATTATGATTGTAGCCAGTTGATTATAAGGAATTGGCAAATAATTCACTTTAGACCCTTCCTATTGTGGTCTGTAGGCCAGTGTTTTCCAAAGTATGTTCTTTGGATTGTTATTGAACTATGAGCTCTTAGTAGATATAACTCAAAGAATGGATTTTGTTGTCAAGTAAGTTTGAGAAATTTTTAATACTTTGCTCTTGAATAATCAGAGGGCAGTTTGGCCTAGTAAAGTCTTACATAAATTCTATGGTAAAGAATCTTGTTTCACTTTGTTTAAACCTAGTTTTTTGTATGGTAATTTGACCAGGTACCCTTTTCTTCTATAAATACTTGTGAATGTCTCTTTGGAAATTAGTATTCTAGGAAAACAATTTGGGAAACCCTGCTATCTCTACCAAATAGATAGAGACAGCTGTCCATGGACAACTGAAGATTCCTCAGTCCCAGCACAGACCAATTTGAAAAAAAAGTCTCCCAGAGATTTTAAAACAAGATTCATACATAATTGTAATAACCACTTTGGAAGCCACTATAATGTTAAACTGTAGTGATACTGCATTATGGTGACAGCCTTTCTTCTTAACCAGAATCAATAGTGAGTTATTAGGGATTACGTCTGAACATTGTCTTTGTACTTTAAATTGCTTTGAAATTTTAAGGAAATTTATTGTACTAATTCAGGAAGCATTTCAAAAAAATATTTTCCAACTCTGTAAATTTATTCTGTGAGCATAAAATCAATCTTAGTGTATTATTTAAGCTATCTCTGTTCCTCACTTTGACTTACCATATATTAATAAATCCCAAACTTTTATTTCTTTACTGATTGAAACCTTAGTATAATTTAATACATATTATGTGAAATATCTGTGTTAACATGAGAATCCATTCATTTTAATTAATGAATAATTTACTTTAAGCCTTTTTTTGAGAGGGAGTCTTGCTCTGACACCGGGCTGGAGTGCAGTGGTGCAATCTCAGCTCACTGCAACCTTCGCCTCCCAGTACAAGTGATTCTTCTGCCTCAGCCGTCTGAGTAGCTGGGACTACAAGCTCCGACAACCAGGCCCAGCTAATTTTTGTATTTTTTAGTAGAGACGGGGTTTCACCATGTTGGTCAGGGTGGTTTTGATCTCTTGACCTTGTGATCCACCCGCCTCAGCCTCCCAAAGTGATGTGATAACAGGCATGAGCTACCATGCCCCACCTACTTTAGGCCTTTTTACTAGTCTGTATGGTCACCTGAATACTGTTAAGAATAGTAGTGCTAGTATTGTAGACTAACTATCTAACTGTCAGCTACCAAGGAGTGTCAGTTATTGTATTTGAACCTGCTTGCTCAATACAATGCAGATTACATAATTTTATGATATTCATGTATGTCGTACTTAATATGAATGTCTGCTAACTATATTTTGGTATGCCACATAGTAAAATCCCCATACCTAAACTGTGAGTGAGCTGATGACTTTGTTTTAAAAAGCAAACTGTGAAAAAAAATTAATTTTCTTCACATAATTCATGGATATCTATATATTTGTCTTCAATAAATCCATCATCTTCTATCACAAATGAATGTAATTGTTCAAATATTACTGTAGTTTCTTCAGAGTTTGTTTCTGGTATCTGGGAAAGAGGGTTTGGATTTCCAGTAAAACCATCTTCATAGGTTTCTGCTTCATGCTCTTCCAGGCGATGGTGATTATAACTAAGCAGAATATTGTACCATATTGGGCATTTGATAGCAATAAAAATGAGAAGTGAAGTCATCAGTACAGTGACAACAACACCAACAAGAAAAGCCCAACTTTTTCCAAGAGGTTCATGTTCTTTAATGGAATACCAAGGGAGGAGAGAGAAAGAAAATTTGTTAAGTTGGCAAAATAATCATAATCATATATCAATTATCGTCAATATTTGTATTAGAAATAAACATACATTGTAGTTTTCTTTAGACAAATTTTGTTTGGTGAAAGAATTCCCTTTTTTCAAAATAGCTCTCTTTGCAATTTTTTTACGTTTTTACCTAAGACCACATTGATTTATACGCCTTAGGATTTGTGACTAGTCTAGTTAAAACAAAGGCTCAGAGAAGTTAAATAATTTGCACAATGGTGTTTAGCTTGTAACTAACAGAGCCTAGTTTGGAAGACCAATATTTTAGAAATCTTTATTTGAGATGAGAAATTGTTCTTTTACATTTTTTATAGAAATTTAAAATAAAGGTAGCTACCTCGGTTTATTTAGTATGATACATTCAGCAGTGTTAATATTCAGAACCAGCGTACATTACCTGAATTTCTTGTTAAGTTGTTCAAAGAGCTATTAAATGTTGAATTGCTGATAGGCTGAAAATGAATATAAAGATCTTCAGTGATAAGTGAAGAAAGTTTTGAGTGGCATTCAGCCATATGAGGTACTGTTTTGATATTGTAGCTCTTCAGGCTGTTGGGGTAGCTACACATGGTGATGTTCTCATTTTCTAGTAAATCAGAAAGAATAAGATTTATTGTAGAGAAAAATAATAGTTAACAACATTTTATAATTATTTTATCTGGAATTTTTGACATATATGTCATTCTTAAAGGCATTATAAGAAAGAAATTCCTGTTGTATTTGTCTAGCAACACAATGAAAGAATGATACACATTTCTGTTTATTAAGTTATTTTATAAATATGGCTTAAATGCAGTATCTGTTATTATTTAGTCTGTGTTAGTATTGATTTTATTATTAATATAGTGGTTATAGTCTGGATCTCAGGCACACATAGGTTTGCAGTTAAAATAAGCCACTTGTTTCACTTAGTCTAGGAAGTACTTTAAAAAATTAGTCTTACGTATTGACTTTGCTAACAATACATGAAGTGACATTATCATCTCATATATATAGAACATTTAAATTTCTTAATTTTTCCCCCTGGTATTGGAGAAGGAGAGCATCTATACAGCAGTTACTTTTTAGTGTTTCTTCCTGTCTTGCTTAAACAGAATTGCTTCCTTTTCTTTTCTTTCTTTTTCTTTTTTTTTTAAGATGGAGTCTCACTCTGTTTCCCAGGCCGGAGTGCAGTGGCATGATTTCGCCTCACTGCAATGTCTGCCTCCTGGGTTCAAGCAATTCTCCTGCCTTCACCTTCTGAGTAGCTGGAGCTGCAGGCGTGCGCCACCACACCTAGCTAATTTTTGTATTTTTACTAGAGGCAAGGTTTCACCATGTTGGCCAGGATCCGCCCGCCTTGCCCTTCCAAAATGCTTCAATTACAGGTGTGAGCCACTGCACCTGGCTGATTCCTTTTCTTTAAAACATAATACGAGAGATTTTTCTGGGGTGAAACATTGAATTAATCACATTTTGGTTTTGCTTAATTAAAATTATTACAGCTTACCTAATGTCACATTTGATGTGTTCAACCAGTTCTGTAAATTAAATAGACTACAAGAGCAGTTCCATAGGTTTCCATATAAAATTATTAATTCCAGATGAAATAGTGGTGGTACCTCCAAATAGCTTATCAAATTGCCTTGCAGATTCAGTAGTTTTAGGTTTCTTAGAGGCACAAATATATCAGCATTCAGTTGTTCTATTTTGTTTTGGCAAAGATATAACTGTGTTAGTTTATTTAAGCCTAAAAATGCACCCCGTTGAATTACATATATGGAATTTCTACAGATATTTAAAATTTCCAGATTGGAGAGGTTACAAAAACTGTTACTATGTAAGATAGTAACGTTGTTCTCAATCAAATAGAGCTCTGTGAGTAAAAAGTATGTCTGTAGAACTCGTGTGTCTGTAACATTAAGAGTAATTTGGTTATAACTGAGATCAAGTATAGTAACATCTTTCTTGATATCTGCTGGAATCAAGGAATAATTCTTTTCAGTGAAATTACATTGGACTTCCTAAAAAAAAGAAAAAAAGAAATGCATTAATTAGAAAAAGTATTAATAGAATTTCCCCCAAATTTCATATTTAAGCACTTAGACATTAGAAGGAAATTGTTTTGGGAAAAAACATACTATCTAATCTTTTGGTGTTGTAGTAGAGCAAATCGTTTTCTTTCTTTATTGGGATGAAATACTAAAAATTAAGGACATCCTGATACATATAATTGAGGAAAGAGATTCTAATTTGTTATACAGATATTTTCCAACTGTTATTACAAAATCATTACAGAAAGTAATAATATTGGTATAGTCCCATTTATGTATGTGGAAATATATGGTAAATATTAATTCTGTTAACATTTAATATTCCAGTGTATATGATTGCTTTATAATGAGGAACTGTATGTGTTTTTAAAATCAGCAGAGCTAACAACATTATACCTAGGGCTGTTAAATAATTAATAAGTAGGCTGGGCATGGTGGCTCACGCCTGTAATCTCAGCACTTTGGAAGTCCAAGGTGGGCAGATCACCTGAGGTCAGGAGTTCAAGACCAGCCTGTCCAACATGGCAAAACCCTGTCTCTACTAAAAACACACACACAAAAAAAAAAAAAAAAATTAGCCAGACTTGGTAATCCCAGTTATCTTGTGAGGCTAAGGCAGGAGAATCATTTGAATCCAGGAGGAGGAGGTTGCAGTGAGCTGAGATCGTGTCATGATACTCCAGCCTGGGGATAGAGCAAGACTCCGTCTCAAAAAAAAAAAAAAAAGAAAAATTAATAAATAACACTCAATATATAGCTCTCTGGGTTCAACAGCTCAAAGTTTTGTGTTTTAAAAGGAAATATTTATCTTATATCAGAAATGGAGCCATGTATTGAATTTAAAGAGCCACACAACCTGAAGTGTTTTCTTTAAGTGGATATAGATGGAAAGAAAGAAATAGTTCTTCTTTTTACTGAATAGTAAACTAAGAATAAATAAAACTAAGAATAGTTGTTGTTTATTACTGTTTTTGCAGTTAGAATTTTTCACCAATAATAATGCAATGGGAATTTCCCTCATAAATATGTGATTAAGAAAATGTTTCCTACATTTTAAACAAGTTTTTAGTCTTGAAATTAATTTCGGATTTTATAGTGAAAATTTTCAGATCTCTCCCTTAAATCAACTTTTAAAGAACTCAGTTTTTGTTTGTTTGTTTTTTGAGATGGAGTCTTGCTCTGTTGCCTAGGCTGGAGTGCAGTGGCGCAATCTCGGCTCACCACAACCTCTACCTCCGGGGTTCAAGTGATTCTCCTGAGTCAGCCTCCCAAGTAGCTGGGACTACAGGCGCATGCCACCATGCCCAGCTAATTTTTGTATTTTTAGTAGAGATGGGGTTTTCCTCTGTTGACCAGGCTGTTCTCAAACTTCTGACCTCATGATCCGCCTGCCTTGGCCTCCCAAAGTGCTAGGATTACAGGCGTGAGACACACTGCCTGGCCAAGAACTCAGTTTTTAAAAATGAAGACTACTTTTGTCAAATTGGAATTTGGATATACACACCTAAGTAAACTCTTAGTTTTAATAGGTCAGATTTTCTTTGCTTTCTTACTTCCCTTTGATATTTTATGAAATATACAGAAAATGTATCTTTGAAAATATTTTTACTCCTTTGATTGTAAAAACTTACTGTTTTAGAAGACTGGCTTTTGTCTGATAATAATATCATGGAGAGAGGCCAAAAGAGGACTGTGATGCCTGTGACTTTCATGTTGCAGACCTGATAGAAAGGAGAGTATTTTCATTTCAGTTGGAGACTAGAACATTAGAGATTTTTCTTTTTTTGAGACAGAGTCTTGCTCTTTTGCCAGGTGCCAGGCTGGAATGCAGTGGCATGATCTCCACTCACTGCAACCTCTGCCTCCCGGCTTCAAGCAATTCTCCTGCCTCAGCCTCCCAAGTAGCTGGGACTACAGGCACACGCCACCACGCCCAGCTAATTTTTGTATTTTAGTAGAGATGGGGTTTCAGTATGTTGGCCAGGATAGTCTCGTTCTCTTGACTTCGTGATCTGCCCACCTCAGCCTCCCAAAGTGCTGGGATTACAGGCGTGAGCCACTGCGCCTGGTCAAACTTTAGAGATTGTAAGGACATTTTGATTTTTTCCCTTTTTGAATCTGTTTATTTTTTATTTTATTTGTTTATTTTTTTGTGTGTGAGACAGGGTTTCACTCTGTCACGAGGCTGGAGTCCAGTGGCACAGTCACAGCTCACTGCAGCCTTGATCTCCCAGGCTTAAGCAATCCTTCCAACTCAGCTTCCTAAGTAGCTGAAACACAGGCATGCACTACCATGCCTGGCTACTTTTTAAAATTTTTGTAGAGATGAGGTCACCTTATGTTACTTAGCCTGGTCTCAGACTCCTGGGTATGATCCATTTCCTTCCAGCCACCCACACGGCATTGAAAAGTGCTGGGATTATAGACATGAACTGCTTCTCTCGGCCTTTCAAATCTACTTATTCTTGAAATACATAAAATGTGAAACAAGTGTATGGCCATTCACCATCCTTGCACTCCAATCTTAACAAACTAGAAAGCCCCTTTGAAGAATGAAACACTTATTTTTATTTTTTCTTTTTAGAGAGAATTAATATTTTTAAGCATGTCTTATTAGTTTCCAGATCTCATGAAAGGAATTTTTAAGCAATTTAAATGGTTGTGAATTTTTAAAATTTAATAAATAAGTGCACAAAGTTCAGGGAAATATATACTTATATATGCATGTTTAAGTATATGTTTACATTGATGCTCTTGATTTTCTCAAATTTAGGCATTATCTATTGGTATTATTTTTGACGTATAACTGTGGGAGACAAGAATCTTTAGCACTCTTTTTTCCCTGTAGTAATTTTTTAAAATTCTATTGATGCGTGATATACATACATAGTTTTGGGGTGCATGTGATAATGTAATGCATTCATATAATTTTTAAAGATCAAATTAATGTACTTGGGGTATCCATCATCTTAAATATTTGTCTTTTCTTTACACTGGAAACATTCAAATTCTCTTCTAGCTGTTTTTAAATGTACAGTAAATTAGAGGAGAGGGAGAGCATCAGGAAGAATAGCTAATGGATGCTGAGTTTAATACCTAGGTGATGGGTTGATCTGTGCAGCAAACCACCATGCCACACGTTTACCTAGGTAACAAACCTGCACATCCTGCACATGTACCCTGGAACTTAAAACAGAAGTTAAAGGAAAAAAATTATTGTAAACTATAATTACCCTACTAATCTAACACTAGGCCTTCTTTTTTAAACAAACTGTATGTTTGTATGCATTAATAAACTTCTCTGCATTCCTCCCTCCCCACCACCCTCCCCACCACCCTTTCTAGCCTTTAGTAACCACCAGTCTATTAATCTGTATGAGATTCACTTTTTTAGCTTCCACATGCGGGTGAGAATGTGCGATATTTGTCTTTCTGTGCTTGGCTTATTTTACTTAACATAATGACCTCCAGTTCCATCCATGTTGCTGCAAATGTCAGGATTTCATTTTTTATGGCTGAATAATATTCCTCTGTGTGTGGGGTGTGTGTGTGTGTGTGTGTGTGTGTGTATGTGTGTATGCTACATTTTCTTTATCCATCTGCTGATACTCACTTAGGTTGATTCCATAGTTTGGCTATTGTGAATAGTTCTGCAATAAGCATGGGAGTGCAGCTATCTCTTCAATATATTCATCTCTTATTTTTTTCCAACTGTATACCCAGTAGAATTGCTGGATCATATGTATGTTATATTTTCAGTTTTTTGAGGAACTTTAATACTGTTCTCCAGAGTAGCTATTCTAATTTACATTCCCAACAGTGTATGAGGGTTCCCCTTTCTACACATCCTCATCAACATCCATTATTGCCTGTCTTATTGATAGAAGCTACTTTAATGGGGCTGAGATTATACCTCACTGTAGTTTTGATTTGCATGTCCCCAATGATTACTGATGTTGAGCATGTTCGCCACATACTTGTTTGCCTTTCGTATGTCTTTTGAGAATATTCAGTTCTTTGCCATATTTATTCTTTTTATTTGTTTGTTTTTGGCTAGTGAGTTGTTTGAGCTCCTCGTATCTTCTGGTGACTAACCCATTGTTAGATGGGTAGTTTGCAAATATTTTCTCTCATTCTGTGGGTTGTCTCTTTACTTTGTTGATTATTTCCTTTGCTGTGCAGAAGCTTTTTTTGCTTAACAAAACCCCATTGGTATATTTTTGCTTTGGTTTCCTGTGCTTTTGAGGTCTTACACAAAAAAATCTTTGTCCAGACCAGTGTTCTAGAGCAATTCCCCAATGTTTTCTTGCAACAGTTTTATAGTTTGAGGTCTTAAAGTCTTTAATCCATTTTTATTTCTGGATATGGCAAGAGATAGGAGTCTGGTTTCATTCTTCCATGTATAGTTAGCCAGTTTTTCCAGCACCATTTATTGAAACAACTGTTCTTTCTCTATTGTATGTTCTTGGCACCTCTGTTGAAGATAAGTTGGTGTAAATGCATGTATTTATATCTGAGTTCTCTATTCCATTCCATTGGTCTATGTGTCTGTCTTTATACCAGTACCATGCTGATTTGGTTACTATAGCTTTGTAGAAAATTTTGAAGTCAGGTAGTGTGATGCCTCCAGCTTTGTTACTTTTTGCTCAGGGCTTTTTTTTTTTTTTTTTTTTGGCTATTTGGGATCTTTCGTGGTTCCATATGAATTTTGGGATTTTTTTTTTTCACTTCTATGAAGAGTGTCACTTTGTTTTGATAGGAATTACATTGAATCAGTAAATTGCTTTGAGTAGTACTGATATTTTAGCAATGTTCTTCCACTCTATGAGCATGGATTGTCTTTCCATTTTTTGTATCCTCTTCAATTTCTTTCACCAGTTTTTTATAGTTTTTGTTATACAGATCTTTCACTTCTTCTTTGGTTAAATCAATTCCAAAGTATTTTATATTCTTTGTAGCTATTGTAAACAGGCTTGCTTTCTTGATTTCTTTTTCTGATTCTTCACTGTCGGCATCTGTAAATTCTACTGATTTTTATATGTTGATTTTGTATCTTGCAACTTTACTGAATTCAGTTTCAATTCTTACAGATTTTTTGTGGAGTATTTAGGTGTTTTTTTTTTGTTTTTTTTTTTTTAAGTATAAGATCATGCCATCTGCAAACAAGGCTAACTTGACTCCTTCTTTTACAATTTGGATGCCTTTTATTTCTCTCTCTTGCCTAATTGCTCTGGCCAGGACCTCTAGTACTGTGTTGAGTAAAAGTGGTGAAAGTGGGTATTCTTGTGTTGTTCTAGATCTTAGAGGAAAGGCCTTCAATTTATTGCCATTCAGAATGATGTTAGCTGTGGGTATGTAATATACGGCATTTGTTATCTTGATCATGTTCTTTCTGTGCCCAGCTTAATGAGAATTTTATCATAAAGGGATGTTGAATTTTATCAACTGTGTTTTCAGCATTTATTAAAATAATTGTATGGTTTTTGTTCTTGGTTTTGCTAATGTGATGTATCATGTTTATTTTATTTTATAATAATAATTATTTAAGGTAGAGTCTTGCTTTGTTGTCCAGGGTGGTCAGAAACTCCCAGACTCAAGTGATCCTTCCACCTCAGCCTCCTGAGAAGCTGTGATTACAAGCACATGCCACTGTGCCCAGCTTATCATGTGTATCAGGCTGTTCTTGCACTGCTGTAGTGAAATATTTGAGACTGAATAATTTATAAGAAAAGAGATTTAATTGGCTCACAGTTCTGCAGGCTGTACAGGAAGCATGGTGTAGTTCATTTTTGGAGGAGGCCTCAGGAAGCTTACAGTTCTGGCAGAAGGTAAAAGGGGAGCTGGCACATCACATGGTAAAATCAGAGCGAGAGCAAGAGAGTAGGAGAAGAGATGCCACACACTTTTAAACAACCAGATCTCTTGTGAACTCAGAGCAAGATCTCACTTATCACCAAGGGGATGGCCCAAAGCTGTTCATGAGGGATCCACCCCCAATATCCAAACACCTCCCACCAGGTTTCATCTCCCACACTGAATATTACAGTTCAACATGAGATTTAGATGGGGACAAATATCCAAACTATGTTGTCATGCTTATTGATTTGCACATGTTGAACTACCTTTGCATCTCTGGAATAAATCTCACTTGATACAGTGAATAATCTTTTTAATGTATTGTTGAAATTTGGTTTGCTCTTATTTAGTTGAGAGTTTTTGCATCTGTGTTCTTCTGGGATATTGGCCTGTAGTTTTCATTTTTGTTGTGTTCTTGTCTAGTTTTGGTATCAGGGTCATGTTGATCTTGTAGAATCAGTTTGGAAAAACTTCCTCCTCTTTAATTGATTTTGAAGAGTTTGAATGGAATTCATATTAGTTCTTCTTTAAATATTTTATAGAATCCAACAATGAAGCCAATGTAAATAGACTAAATTCTCCAGTTAAAAGTCATGGCACTGGCTGGATGCAGTGGCTCACACTACAACAATCCCAGCATTTTGGGAGGCTGAGGCAGGCCGATCACGAAGTCAGGAGTTCAAGACCAGCCTGACCCACATGGTGAAACCCTGTCTCTAAAGAAAATACAAAAATTAGCTGGGCATAGTGGCAGGTACCTGTAATCCCAGCTACTTGAGAAGCTGAGACAGGAGAGTTGCTAGAACCTGGGAGGCAGAGGTTACAGTGAGCCCAGATCACGCCACTACGCTTCAGCCTGGGCCACAGAGCGAGACTCAGTCTCAAAAAAAAAAAAGGCATAGTGCTGACTGGAAGCTACTGACTGACTCTTTATAGGATCCTGGTACCTCCCCTCTTGTACTTGCTCCACCATGATTAGGAGTTTCCTGATGCCTCACCAGAAGCTGAGTAGACATTGGTGCCATGCTTTTGTAACCTGTAGAACTGTGAGCCAAATAAACTACTTTTTTTCATAAATTATCAATTGTCAGATATTCCTTTATAGCAGTGAAAAATGGACTAACATATCATGGTTCCCTGTTTGCTGTTGTTTCTTGTGGCTGTATGTATGTGTCTTTGTATTGTCAGATTAGTTGTTTATTCCAGTATTCTCTGTATGGCTTATTTTTGTTTTTGTTGAATATATTTGCTTAGAGGGTCTTTTACCACTAGGTTGCTGCCTGCTTTTTACCTCTAGGTGGCACCTTAAGCCCAGCTTCACCTTGGCTCTGGTAAATGACCAGAGTGCTGCTCTTCCTGAATGGGAGAGGTTCCAGGGAATATCCTGGTCGTGTTGGAAGGCTGGCTAGAGGTTCTTACCCAGCCAGCCTTCCCACACTAGAGACCTGTGGAGCAAACCTCCTCCAAAGTGGTGCTCCTGAACAGCTGCTCTGATTTTGTATCTCCTTTGGCTGCGGGACAGAGCAGTTTCCAGAGCTGGGAATGGTAATCCTGTCTCCCCTCTTTGTCCCTGCATGTTCTTGGGAATATTTCTCCCTTTAGGCACTTGAGATGTTTCCCATGGGTTAAAGTATGGACAGGTCTCCTGTCAAGGAGTACAGGATGGTGGGTAGAAATTGTGATTTGAGGGAAGTTTTTTCACATGCTTTGTGCTTGGTTGAATGAGGGGAGGGGCATTCTGGCTATGGAAGTCCAGTTCTCTTACCATCTGCTCAAAGTTTGTTCAGTTCTCTGTGACCCTAGAACTGTCTCATCTTCATATTTGAGTTCTGGGATATTTCTGATAAGGATCTCAGCTCTGTATGTTTGTTTTTGGTTGTCTGTAGAGGGGATTGAAGCCAGCTTGCTTATTGGCCACCATTTTGAATTGAAAGTCCCTTCAGATCTCTTTCTAATACCTCCTTCCTTCATCTCCAGCACATCAAATATGTACTTTCTGTGTTTTTATCTCCCAACATAGTTACTTCTAGTTTTGATTAGATGAATATTGTGTTTGTACTATCATGAATTTACAAAGTTTTTATTGAACTTAGTAAATAGAAAGCTATGATTGACTAAGGCATTTGACAGGATCACTTTTCGGTTGCTGCACCCTTTTTGTTTCCTCCAAACTAATTGTACTGTTTTTTTATATGCTTGGTTTTCTGTAGTTTTTCTTGATATTACCTAACTCTCCCCTAGCATACCTTTCATTCATTTGTGGATATTAAGTATTTAATCTGTTTCATCAGCTTAAAAAGTCCCTCCCAGAGCCTGCTACCATGCTCTAATCTCGAGGAGCTGATCACTAGGCCTTCTGTACAACTGTTTACTTCCACCCTCATCAGTCTCTACCTTTTGCCTTTGTTACTAGACACTTATTTTCTAGAACACCCCGTCTTGGTTTATTGTCTCTTTTCCATGGAGCTTCCTCAGTAGCTTCCTGAGAATGTAGATAGGAGGGAAAACTTTTTAGACTTGGAAAGATATTTTGGCTAGAGATAGAATTCTAAGTAGGAAATAATTTTCCCTCTAAATGTTGATGGCATTACCCCACTGTCTTTGAGTTTCTAGTATTACTGTTAAGCATGATACCATGTCATTCTAATTATTTATCAAAGCTTTTAAAATCAATACTATATTCATTGTCCTGTGTCTTTGTGAGAGTCTGTTTTCATTTGTTAAACTGGGTACTTGATCAGCTCTTTCAATCTGGAAGCTATGTAACTCAGTTCTGGGAAATTTTCTGAATTATCTTATTGATGATATTGATAATTTTCTTTCTTTCTTTCTTTCTTTCTTTCTTTCTTTCTTTCTTTCTTTCTTTCTTTCTTTCTTTTTTTGAGATGGAGTCTCACACTGTCACCCGGGCTGGAGTGCAACCTCCACCTCCTGGGTTCAAGTAATTCTCCTGCCTCAGCCTCCTGAGTAGCTGGGACTATAGGCGCCTGCCACCACGCCCAGATAATTTTTGTATTTTTAGTAGAGATGGGGTTTCACCATGTTGGCCAGGCTGGTCTCAAATGCCTGACCTTGGAATCCACCTGCCTCAGCCTCCCAAGGTGCAGGGATTACAGGCATGAGCCACTGCGCCCAGCCCCTTTCTTTTTTAATATAAGATTTCGCTGTTTTTTTCTAGAACTTCCTTAATTGGGTGTTGGACCTCCTGGAATGCTTTTTCAGTTTTTAAAACCTTAACTGGACCGGGCGTGGTGGCTCACGCCTGTAATTCCAGCACTTTGGGAGGCCGAGGCAGGTGGATCATGAGGTCAGGAGTTTAAGACCAGTCTGGCCAACATGGTGAAACCCCATCTCTACTAAAGACACAAAAAATTAGCCAGGCATGGTAGTGCAAGTCTATAAACCCAGCTACTCGAAAGGCAGGAGAATCACTTGAACCTGGGCGATGGAGGTTGCAGTGAGCCGGTACTGTGCCATTGCACTCCAGCCTGGGTGACAGGGCAAGACGCTGTCTCAAAAAACAAACAAAAAAAACCCTTAACTGTCCTACATTTTATCTCTTTGTGTTTTTTGCTTTCCTTTCTGGGAGACATCCTCAACTTTATCTTCACAATCTTCTATTAAAGTTTTTTTATTTTTGCCATCTTTTTTAATTCTAAGAGCTTTTTTTGTTTCAGAATATTTTCTTTATTAGTATCCTGTTGCATGAATATATTATATTTTCTTGTTAATTGTTGGGCCTTTTGTTATGTTCCTTTTCTTTGAATAGCCTCTATATCCTTGGCTTGTGTTTTTCCAGTTATCTCTGGAAAGATACTGGAGGCCTTCCTCATAGTCTGTTAATATTTTGTTTAAAGCTTATGTGTGAGAGTGGGAAACTAAAAAGCTGATAGGAAAATTCATTTGTGTGGGTTTCATTGTTTCTAGACTTTACCGTAGAGTGTAACTGCTGGACTGTTGTTTCTTAGAGAATGTCATTATCCACAAAATGACTCTTCTAATTTACTGCCTGAAGAAATGATGGCCTAGTAGCCAGCATTCTGAATGCTAAGTGATGAAAAAGCTGGATTTGTATCAATATTTAGCATGTAAAATATAACTTAATCTCAACAATGCCTTTGCACTCACTTATGCCTACTGCCCAAATTCCCTTTGTTTTATTCTCGTGGTAGGGGGGAACCTCTAATCTGGTTGTGTAGAGAAGGAACATCATCTGGCTAGGCAGAGACAGAGAGGAATTAGCCTCTCCTCTACTTTCAGAATACCTGGTGCTGCCAATTTCTGAACTATTTAGAGTTTCTGCAGTATAATTCAAGTGGCTCTCAGCTTTTCTCATTGCAGACTTGGGAAATTTTTGTTTTCCTAGTCAATTTCCACTAAGCTATTAGGTTTTTGATTTCTAGGTCTCATTGCTATTGACTCCTCTTCCATTCTCTTTGTCCTTTTGAGTTTATATCCCTTTGTACCTTTTATTTTCATGTTAGTCAGGTTTTGAACACAATTTAAAATTAATGGGTTCATTTAACGTGTCAGCTTTGCCTAGAAATTGACATTTGTAGGACTATACTCTTCTTACCAAATAGTTATTTATTTAATCATTTTATTGGTGACCTTGATGTTTCTTGTTCTTTATCTCTGTTTTCGTAAAGTCAACTTTAGAAACCCTTCTGCAAACAAATTATCTATTTGAAAATGCATGAATATATTCTGTCATCCTTAAGGGTGTTCTGAAATTTAGTCTTTTGAGCCTTCTTACAGCATTTGTTACAATTAGTTTTTTTATGACTTTTTAAAGTAAAGTTTATTTCATTACAACAGGGAATAGAAAAACTAATCAGAGTAAGCAAGGATCCACGCAGCATACTAAAGTTATGAGGAATTTACTGCTTTTTTAGTGCTAGTCTGTTCTAGTCAACTTCCTCATTGCCTTTGATTTGTTGATCCATTTATGCTTTTTCCCCTTCTACCTTCTTTCTTTCCATAGTTAAATCAAATTTGTTAGGAAAAGCTACTCTGCCTCCTAGATTTTATACAATTTGGATGTAGATCATAATAGAGTCCCTTTTAGAACCAGAAATGCGTTTAAGCTATCACTTATTCAAGATGATTACCCACAGAAGAGGGATGCCTAAATCGTTTACAAAAGGTAGTTTGTCTATGTTTAATGATTTCTAGGAATAGGTGTTCAGCTTCTTCAATGGCTTGTTTCGGTTTTTCTCAGTGATAGGTGAAATTCTTACTGATGTCTCTGCTGGGATGCAGAGGTGACTGAGGGCAGGTGAGTAGAAAGTACAGTTTTTTTTTTTCCCAGAAATAAATAGGATGGGGATAGTGAAAGAAAGCAAATAGACTATAAAGAAAATTATCTAGATTTAAGGTAAAAGCTGATGTGAAACAGAAGCAGATGAAGAAAGTAATGGAGGCAAGGCAGGACTGTGAGCCTACGTGGAAATGGAGACAGAGGATGGTCTTATATTTATTGTCTGTATCTACTATTTAATACTAATAATTGTTTTCTTAATTGTGCTAAAGGAAAAAAATCGCAAGGATTAGAAAAAGACTTTTTTATTTCCACTTGATAGGTCTTAGAAGCAGTGTATACTCAGCTCAAGGCAGATCCTGTACAAGAAAGCATTCAACAAATCTAAAGCATTGTTAGGTCTCAAGCTGTGAAATACGTCGATTGATCCATACTATCCGTGAGAGTTTTCACATATTAGTGTGCCTTTTGAGAGGAGAAAGATTGAAAGAGGGGGTGAATGTTGACTATCATGACACTGAATAAATCCCTAGACAAATGAATTTGCTAACATTATTGGACATCTTAAAAAAATCAAGCAGAATAGCTAGCCAAGTAGATTATGCAGAAATTATCCATGAGTCAGTTTAGCTTATTTCAGCAGTTGGTTTAAAAAGAAGTCAATTATTGTAGCCTTTTATTCTCCTTTTGGAATATTTTCTCAATTTGGATTCTTTTTTTTTTTGAAATGATAGTTGAGTTTCATATAGGGATTATTTAGGAACTAATATAAAATGTAAAACTGGAATAGAAAGTAGAATATCAGTTCTTTTGTTATTTCACAAAATTAGGTGCATTTTTAGCTAGCATATGACCTACATTACTGAAAAAAAAAGCTTTACTCAAAGGAAATGGTAGATACTGAAAAAAAAGTATTGTTTTTAATAAAGTTTCAAGTACCTGTTTCTTAAATTATTTATTATTATATGCTGTGAAATAAACACTGTAATTGTTTTGATTTTGTTAAATAAAATCTAAATGTAGTTTTGCCACTAAGCATTTTAGATATTTATGCCAGAATTCAATGTATTTGGAGTAAGATGTTAATAATACACAATTAACTTCATTCTTTCTTGAACCGTTTGTGTGTTTTTTTTTAAATTTAAAACCTTTTTGTAATGGAAAATTTCAAGGAAAAAACCTAAGTAAGAAGAACAGTTATCACCCTGCTTCAGTAATTATCAACTCATGACCAGTCTTTTTTTAGTCTCACAAGTTGGCTGTTAGACTGATGTCACTTCAAAATGCTCTGTGATTAACATATTTTAAAATTTAAAAAAAAATCTTATAAATTTGATTGACTAGATGAAACCTTTTCCCCCCCAGAACAATTACTTTATATTGTATTCTAACTTTATTTAGGAAAGACCCTTTGGCCATGTCCCAGGTATATAGCATTTTTGAGGTAGACCATAAGAAAATATAATCATATTTTCTTCTCTTTTGTCACTTCTTAAAGGCAGAGATTGTTGTACAGACTTAACAAACTTAAATAAGATTTTTTTAAAAATGCAGCAATAATCAAAGCTATAAATATACAGGATCTTACCTTTACTTTTTTCTTTTGTCTCTAAGACTGGTGTGCTCATGGAAATTTTCCTGTTCCTTCTACAGCATTAAAAAAAGTATATCGTCTGATTACATTTCACTTTGTTTTAACCTTTGTACCCAGTGAACAGGTGATTAAAAAAAAAACTAGACTTCCTTAGCAAAATATTGACTAGAAGAATAATTTCTTAAAGCCATCTTTTCCTTTTTCAGTGTAACGAGTAAGGCTGTTTGCCTAACCTTTGTGTTTCTGTTTTTTTCTTTTTTCTCTCCTTTTTTTGAGATGAAGTCTTGCTCTGTCACCCAGGCAGTGACACAATCTTGGCTCACTGCAACCTCCACCTCCCAGGTTCAAGCAATTCTTCCTGCTTTTGCCTCCTGAGTAGCTTGGATTACAGGTGCCTGCCACCACACCTGGCTAATTTTTGTATTTTTGCTAGAGACGGGGTTTTGCCATGTTGGCCAGGCTGGTCTCGAACTCCTGACCTCAGGTGATCCACCTGCCTCAGCCTCCCAAAGTGCTAGGATTACAGGTGTGAGCCCCTGCACCCAGCCACCTTTGTTTCTTAATGACTCTTAGAAAATTTTATTAAAATATGAACAATTTTACTTGTTGATTTAGAGTTTACAATATTGAAAATGAATACTTTTGAAAGATATACTGTTGCTAAATTTATTTATGTTTGTCCTGAAGGTATTTTGTGCTTAGAAAGATTCAAATTGAGGTAATCCCAGCACTTTGGGAGGCTAAGGTGAGAGAATAATTTGAACTCAGGAATTTGAGAGCAGTCTGGCTGACTTAGCAGGACCTTGTCTCTACTCAAAATAAAAAATAAGAACATTAGTTAGTCATGGTGTTGTGTGCCTTTAGTCCCAGATACTTGGGAGGCTGAGGTTGGGGGATGGCTTGAGCTAGGAAGTTGGAGCCTGTAGTGAGACATGATTGCACCATAGTCCAGCCTGGGTGGGAAGTCATATGGTGTCAAGAAAGACAGAAAAGGAGAGATAGAGAGAGAGAGAGAGAGACAGAGAGAAGGAGGAGGAAGAGGAAGAGGAAGAGGAGAAGGAGGAGGAGGGAGAAGAAAGGAGGGAGGGAGGGATTCAAATTGTAAAAGTACCACCAAGTTTTGTATTCTGTTCAGTTTCAACTTTGTTGTTTAATTATTTTTATGACACCATCATCAGTGGAGGGGGGAGAAGGGAGGGAGGGAGGGAGAACAAAGGAGGGAGGAAAGGATTCAAATTGTAAAGATACCACCAAGTTTTATATTCTATTGAGTTTCAACTTGTTGTTTACTTATTTTTATGACACCATCATCAGTGGTTTTATTACCAAGTTATAACAGGAGCAAAGTGCTCAAAACATCAAAAAAAACCTGACACCTGGACATTTTATGGCCTTTAGAAAATCAGTTGGCCTCCTCTGTAAAATGGAGTACTTTACTACAACATTAGTTCTCGTCTAACTACATTGTAGGAAGAAACATTGTTCGTAGTCAGTAATCAAGTTTAGAATGAATTAGTTCCAAAAGATTAATTCCACTGAGCTTCAGTATCCTTAATCTATGAAATAAAGAGATTGAAATACATATTTTCCTCTTTCAAATTCTGTGAGCTCATATACCTATACAAATTGTAGCAGAAGCTCATATACCTATACAAATTGTAGCAGCAGGAAACACATTTGTTATACTGTTGAAATTGAAGCTCCAATTGAAGATATCACTTCTCCAACAAAAACAAATAAATCGAGGCAAAAACAAATTGAAATTCCAGGTTGTCTGTTTTATTATGTTCATCTTTTATTTGGTTATTTTGGAGATTTTTTTTGTGGGGAAATTTCTGCATTTAGGTTGTTTATTCTAATAGTAGGATACGAATGTGTAGAAGGTGTGTAGGGGATATGTGGATCTACCGCCTTATCTGGTGATTCTGGAAACTGTAGAAGTTGATATCTATGAGTGAAAGAAAGTAAATAGTGATAGCTGAATCAGATTTTGAATCCCAAAATAGAAATTAATGATCTTGGGACTAAAAATAATATGTTCAATCAAGCTTTTTATAAAATGTGAATCTTGAAAGTATTTAGATAAGTAGTATCTTACCTATTCTTTTTTCAGAATTTTTCTCTACCTTATCAGTAATTGACCTTCCCTAGGCAAGAAGTGGCATGTCATTGGTATTTCTTTTGATTATATAATAAAAATGGTTATTGCTTCTAATTAATTTCACTGTCACTACTTTTAAATGATTATGTATGTAATCTTTCAGTTATTTTTTAGAGAAATTAGCTTAATATTGTACAATGCTAAAAAATAGCAATAGTTTGTGAAATAGCAATGCTAACTAAAGCAGTAAGTAAAAGAGAATTTAAGCAAAGCATACTACTAATCTAAAGCCGTAATTTTTTAAAAATTGAATTGAACTGTACGTTTCTCTACTCCCTAGTTCTGTCAGAGCTGCACTGAATGATTTACATAGCAAACTTCTATACAATATTTAATTTGGTCAAAAAATTTTATGGCCGAAGGATGCTTGAAAACCACAATTCTAAAATTTCTTGTCTTTTAAAGGTACAATTTTTAAAATGTATAAATGCATCCTCATATATATAAGTCATTAAGGTTTTTCTCTGATAATCTTTGTGATTTCTTAGTAAAGTAAAATGGAGAGTAAGGAAATAGAGGAGTTGGGATGGAGAAGAGAAAGATGTAAAATAAGTTTGTGCTAATGGGGCCAAATTTTATATAGGTCAAATAGCATTTTTTTAGTGCAAATATAAAGACTTTTCAGTCACACACAATGGTTGAATATCTTTAAGTATCCTATTAAATTAGAACTGCGACTTGTGTAAAATAATTGGATATTTTTTCCTCAATATTGTATCAGGAATATTATGTGCTTTTGATTTCAGGAAAGAAAAACAAATAAGAAGCGTAGAAGAAGAAATTGAACAGGAAAAACAAGCAGCAGATGACATTATCAAAAACATGTCTCTTGAAAACCAAGTCAAGTACCTAGAGATGAAAACCACAAACGAGAAACTATTACAGGTAATACTAATTACTACTGTGTGCCAAGCACATATCAGTCTTGCTACTAAAAGTATAGTTTGAATGTCAGCAGCATCAGCATCCCCTGAGCGCTTGACTAGACTTTGAGATCAGAGTTTTCGTTTTAACAGGGTCCCCAGCTGATTCATATGGACATTTCACATTTGAGAAGCATTTATTTAGAAAACTTAATTGTCTTATGCTGCTTGATGACCTAGCTTTTACTCTAATTATTTTTTGTTCACTTCTGTTTATTCATTTTGCATTTCATAAAGATGCATGAGATACTTGCATTTACTAAAAATACTTGTCTATAAATACTTACACTTATAAAAATACTTGCCTATAAATTTAAAAAGTCTATGACCTATGAGGACCTTTAATGTTTTAGTGCAAACATTAAAAGACCTCATAGGTCATAGGTGGAGGTTGCAGTGAGCCGAGATTGCACCACTGCACCACTCCAGCCTGGGTGATAGAGTGAGACTCTGTCTCAGAAAAAAAAAGAAAAAAAAGCCCTCATAGACCAGATCCATATGGATATTTACTTTTTTTCCTTTTCCTTCCTGCTTAATAAACAGCTAATCTTTTAGTCTGTTAGCATTCTGATTTGTATGGCTATTATCTTTTAATTATATTGCTTAAATATATGTTTTTAAAAATTAATTTTTTTGTTGATACATAACAATCGTGCATATTTATGTGGTACATGTGATATTTACATGCATGTATACAATGTGTAATGACCAAATCAGGATAATTAGGATATCCATTACCTCAAACATTTAGCATTTTTTGGTTCTAGAAACATTTTAAATCTCCTCTTCTAGCTATTTTGAAACATACAATAAACTATTGTTACTATTGCCACCCTACTGTTCTATCAAACATGAGAATTTATTCCTTCTCTCTCCCTCTGCCGCCCCACGCCCCTAACTGGGCAACACCTTCTCAGCCTCTGGTAACCATCATTCTACTACCTCCATGAGATCCACTTTTTTAAGCTCCTACATATGAGTGAGAACATGCAATATTGAATGAGCAATGTGAGTCCCTGCTGAGAGGATGAGAATCCTCTCAATGCTCAGTCATAATGGTGCTTTTTTATGCCCAGATGGCCCTTAACTAAAGAGTAAGTGAAGAATTAGGCCCCATAAATACCAATGATGATTATAGTTTTAGTTTCTCAGGCGTTCCTTTGCTGACAATTTAGCAACCTTTTTATTTTAGACTAGATTTCTAAGATACAGTGAAGCATTGAAGAAAGAGTATGATAGAAATGCCAAAATACTACCAAAGTGTAGTTAATCTTGTATGGGATAATGAATGACTAAACAGTTTAAGGATCTTATCCTAAGAGTGAATCATGTTTATATTTACATATATGTGTATGTGTTTGTGTATAGTATACAGAAATTAGGCCAAAGGTATGAAAACATGGTTAAAGATCAAAATTTTGAATCATAACCTCAAACAATGGTATGGTTTGGAAGCTTCTAATATTTGATGTTCTCAGAACATAGTGATGATTCCCTGTGAAAAGGTCTAAGGTCTAGTCACTTTTGAGAAACTCATGAAGTTTTTTTTGTTTGAAGGCACACGGCAAGTTTTTAGGAATCATGAAAGAAGTTGGGAAAAGTAGAAATAATGAAGTGTTAATAAATTCTAGTCAAAATGCAAGATACCGTGAAGATACTTAGAAAATTTACTTTGTCACATCTATATTTGAAATGTTGAGAAATAGAGAAATAAATTATTATTTTTTCTCCACCCCACTTCTCCCAGCTACAACAAATTAGTCTTGATGTAATTTGTATTTATGTTTGCTTTTTTTTTTCCACTTAGGAATTAGATACACTTCAACAACAACTGGATTCACAGAACATGAAAAAAGAGAGCCTGGAAGCTGTGAGTATACAATCAAATAAGGGATCTCATACTACTCAACCAAAAATGTTAATTCAACCAAGTGTATTAATATAACTCATTCAAGTACATATTTATCCAGCAGTTTACTAATAGGAGTTTAATACTTTTTCTTCCTATTCTGGACCATAAAGTAGATTCAGTTATTCAGTACCTTCTATGTGTAAAACAAATCATTCTGCCCTGTCTGGGACATATAAATTCCAATGGCAATTAATTTTTTTTTTCTCTAGAGACAGGGTCCTTCTCTGTCACTCAGGCTGGAGTTTAGTGACATGATCATAGTTCACTATAAATTCAAGTTCCTGGGCTCAAGGGATCCTCCTTCCGCAACTTCCCAAGTAGCTAGGACTTCAGGCAGGAACCACCATACCTCGCTAATTTTTATTTTACTTTTTGTAAAGATAGGGTCTTGCTATGGGTGGTCTACAGCTCCTGGCCTCAAGTGATGCTCCTGCCTTGGCTTCCCAAAGTGCTGGGATTACAGGCATGAGGCATCATGCTCAACCTCTAATGGCAATTTAAAGACACATACACAGGAGACTAAAAAAAGAGGAAGAAAGAGAGATGTGAACATGAGTTCATCTCTTTAAGGATGTAAAAACTTGCATTTGTTTTCTTATTCATTTATTCAAAACAAGTTTTGGCTGTGTGCGGTGGCTTACATCTGTATTCCCAGCACTTTGGAAGGCTGAGGCAGACAGATCACGAGGTCAAGAGATTGATACCATCCTGGCCAACATGATGAAACCCTGGTCTCTACTAAAAATACAAAAATTAGCTGAGTGTGGTGGCGTGCACCTGTAGTCCCAACTACTCAGGAGGTTGAGGCAGGAGAATTGCTTGAACCCAGGAGGCAGAGGTTGCAGTGAGCCGAGATCATGCCACTGCACTTCAGCCTGGCACCTAGCAACACAGAGAGACACTGTCTCAAAAAAATAATAATAAAACAAGTTTTAATTCACAAAATAAAATATGCTTATGGTTTAAAAATAGTTGAACAAGATGAAAGTAAAAATGTCTGTTTTGTGTCCTTTCCTGACAGAACTACTGGAAAGACATTATCAATGCTTTTTCTGAGCTCTTAACACATATCAGCATCATATTCATGAAATCCCCACAAAGTCCTAAATCCATCTTGGTTTTACAGTTTGGAAAACCTCAAGTGGGGTTCATACTTGCTATGCTATCTGATAGTAGGTTTTTTTCACCCTAACATGATATCTTCATTGTCTGTTTATATCAGTTCTTAGAGAACCCCCTCATTATTTTAAATTACTATATTATGTTGTATAATTATAACACAGCCTTGTAAATGAACAGATTGTTTATAATTTTCTGGGATTATAAACAATACTTCAGTGAAAGCATACATTTTGTGCAAAGTTGCATTAATATATCAGAAGATTGAATTCTCACAATGGGTCAAAAGGTATACACTTTAAAAATGTTGTAAGATTGCCAAATTGCCTTCAATGTGAAAGCTTATTTCCGCTGCATTCACGGACAGCAAATATTATCTGGCTCTTCCAATTTTAGCTAGTTTGAGAGGTAAAAATTACTACCTTATTTTAATTTTCATGTGTTTATGCATAAAGTTGAGTATCTGTTTATGTCATTTTTGGCCAATGAATTTCTTTTTCCGTGAACTCCTTTTTCAGATTTTTGGCATTTTAGCATACTGCCTGTACCTCAAATCTTGCCTCCCTTTCCTAATTTCCTATGGATTCAGGTACATACCATGATGATAGTATTAGGAACTGTTGTAGATGGACAGATTGCTAACAGCCTAGCTTGCAAAAGAAATGAATATTTTGTAATTAATTCTTTTGAGAATTTGCTATTGAAAGTTATTTCATTAAAAATAGTAAGGTAGTTTTCTGTGTCTGGCTGTCCCTCTGTAAATACGCTTCATTTTTATTTCCTTGGATCCCTGGTGATGGAAATGTGCTTAAAATAAAAAGGACCAGCCAAACGGTGCGCTGTAATCCATTGCTGGTCTCTGAATCGTGATTTGTCCTCTCAACAATGACAGAAAAAAGAAATAAAATATCCTTTGTTTCTCAAAAAAAAAAAAGAAAAGAAAAAAAGGATCACATTTAGTATTAATACAACTAGCTTGCAGAATTCTTCACTATTCTTTTTTGGAGTAGGTGTGAGTCAAGTCTTATTTTCACTTGTGAATTTAGTTTCCATAGGAAGAAGCATAAGCTATAACCTTAGAGGTACTTTTTGTACTTATGCCACTCTTCTCTGATGTCAGTACATTTATGCCTAAAATAACAAAGAGTTTTTAAAATATACAATATTTGGCCAGGCGTGGTGGCTCATGCCTGTAATCCCAGCCCTTTGGGAGGCTGATATGGGAGGATCACAAGGTCAGAAGATTGAGACCATCCTGGCTAACATGGTGAAATAAAAAATTATCAAAAAATTATCCAGGTGTGATGGCACGTGCCTGTGTTCCCAGCTACTCAGAAGGCTGAGGCAGGAGAATCTCTTGAACCCGGGAGGCAGAGGTTGCAGTGAGCCAAGATTGCAGCACTGTATTCCAGCCTGGGCAACAGAGTAAGACTGTCTCAAAAAAAAACACAAAAAACCAATATTTGCAAATTAAGATAACGTAAGTCACTAATTCTATTTAACTTTTGCCAGATTTCTTTTTTTGGGCGGGGACAAAGTCTTGCTCCTTTGCCCAGGCTGGTGTGCAGTGGTACAATCTCGGCTCACTGCAACCTCTGCCTCCCAGGTTCAAGCAATTCTCCTTCCTCAGCCTCCTGAGTAGCTGTGATTACAGGTATGTGTCACCACACTCAGCTAATTTTTGTATTTTTAGTAGAGACAGGATTTCACCATGTCGGCCAGGCTGGTCTCAAATTCCAGACCTCATAATTTGCCTGCCTCAGCCTCCCAAAGTGCTGGGATTACAGGTGTGAACCACCGTGCCTGGCTCAGATTATTTTTATTTATTTATTTATTTATGACTTGTTCTTCAAGAAAATATTGTTTCAGATAGTGGTCAATCAACTGGTATTTGTTGAATACTTTATGCTCACTACTGTACAATGTATTTGGTTATGCTTATTTAGTTCACAAGAGTAGGGAAGAAAATCAGGTGAAGGCATGAGCTTAATTAAGTCTTCCAGAATTGTTTTATCAAGATGCAGTTCAAACATGTCTAGAGGATCGTTTGGCAGAAAGGAGAAGATACTATGAAAAAGGATAGCATAAAATTCTATATGTATTTTTTATCATGCCTTTCTTTATGTTATCTGATGCCTAATCTATTATTTGAACTATATATATAATCTATTGCTTATGGATTTTCAAAAATTCTTGTCTACTTGTTTCTTTTTTTGAGATTTTTTTTCTTTCATACTTTTAAAAAAGAAGAGGTCTTCCCTCTTAAAAATTTGGTCTTGTTCGGCCAGGCACGGTGGCTCACGCCTGTAATCCCAACGCTTTGGGATGCCAAGGTGGACAGATCACTTAAAGTTAGGAGTTTGAGACCAGCCTGACCAATATGGTGAAACCCCGTCTCTACTAAAAGTACAAAAATTAGCCGGGTGTGGTGGCGGGTGCCTGTAATCCCAGCTACTCGGGAGGCTGAGGCAGGAGAATTGTTTGAACCCTGGAAGTGGAGGTTGCAGTGATGCGACATGTTGCCACTGCACTCCAGCCTGGGAGACAAGAGTTACACTCCGTCTCAAGAAGAAGAAAAATTGGTATTATTCATGCTATAGGTCTGGTTTCAAATGTCACTGTTAACTCTATGTATTTGTTAACTTTGAAAAGTTATTTACATGTCAGATCCTCAGTTTCCTCATCTGTAAAATGGAGATGATAGTGCTATCTTGTAGAGTATCACTTTGGATATTAGAGATAGCATATAAATAACATGTAGCATAGTGTCTGGCATAGAACAGATGCTCAGTAAACAAGAGTTTCAAATGTCATTTTAATCATCACCACCACCATTCCTAGCTTTTTTGGTTATCTAATAACATTTTTGTCACATCCTTATTTTTTCTTTGTGGAAGGTAGGATAGTGATGAGTACACAATAACTGTTATTACATGTGTTAATTTCCGAGTGCTGCTGTAACAGAATATCACAAACTGGGTGGCTTAAAACAAACAAACAAATTTTCTCACAGTTCCAGAGCCTGATAGTCTGAAATCAAAGTGTCAGCAGAGTATGCTTCCTCTGAGACTCTAGGAAGAATCTTGTTCTGCTTCTTCCTAGCTTCTAATGGTATCCATCAGCCCTTGATGTTGCTTGACTTGCAGATGCGTCACTCCAGTCTTTGCCTGAGTCATAACATGGAGCTCTCCCTTTGTGTCTCAGTTGTGTCTGTACTCTTTTTATAAAGGGCACCATCATATTGGATTGGGCACCCTAATGACCTCATCTTAACTTGACTGAATATGCAAAGAGCCTATTTCCAAATAAAGGTCAGATGGACAGGTTTATGATGTTAAGACTCCACCTTACCTTTTGAGCGGACATAATTCAACCCACAACATTGTGGAAAAATATATGTTAAGACCTATTTAGGGGAAAATATGTTCTCTCCAAAGATCACTTCTATGGACTTTGAATCAGACATTGTGTTTAAAGTTGTACATATGTTGTGACATTTGCTTTATTCTCCCATTGGTAGAGTTGTCCTATGTTTATTCAGGTCTTATGTGTAGAAAATAAACTAAGGCTATCAACTTCTTGTGAATCTTAGACTGAAAATAGCTTATTAAAACATACAGGATTTATTTTTATGTTTCCAGTTTAGGAATGTGCTTTGTAGCATTATTGAGTACTGATGACATTTGCAGTCTGTATTTAAAGATGCTGGTAGTTTAAATTTACTCCCTGTTCTTATAAACTGAAACCAATTTGAAAATAATTATTGATAAAATACTAATTAAAAATTTCCCTTCTTATTTTCCTTTAGGAAATAGCTCACTCCCAGGTGAAACAGGAGGCTGTATTGCTACATGAAAAACTTTATGAGTTGGAGTCCCATCGAGATCAAATGATTGCAGAAGACAAAAGCATAGGATCTCCAATGGAAGAGAGAGAGAAATTACTTAAGCAGGTGGGTAAAGAAAACATACTTATTTTAAGATGTCTGGTTTTGGTACATGTGTTGATTTGTTTTATTTAAGGGATATGAATTCAACCAAAAGCTACTAAGTTTGTATCTAAAAATGGTTTATGTGAAGAAGTGACTTTTAAATCTAGATTTTCTTTTTTTTTTTTAATGCAGGGTCTCGCTCTGTCACCCAGGCTGGAGCATAGTGGTGCAATTGTTGGGGTTCAGGGGTTCAGGGGAGCCCTCAGCTTCCCCGAGAGGCTGTTTCTCCAGGTTCTTGGTCTATCACTCTCTCAAGAATGTGAGAGGAGACCACGGCGCAGTGCACTCGTGCAATAAATACCAGAGCCCAAAAGTGTTTCAGAAAAGTGAAAGGAGGAGGAACGAGAAAGAAACAGCTAGCTCTCACACTGAATGAGAAAAAGAAAAGCTGCTCTCACACTGAGTGAGAAGAGTTCTCAGGGAGAAAACTCAGAGAAGGAAAACTTCCCTCACACTGAGTGAGAGAGAATCCAGAAAGATGGAATCCAGGAGAAGAAAGACAGCTTCCACACTGGGTAGAAGGGGACCCCAGAGGGGAAATCCAGGAGGGGAAAGAGAGCTCCCACTATGTGGGAGGGGAGCTGGAAATCTGGTGTGGATGAAGGAGCAGGGAAATTTATACTGGGAGAAATTCCCACTTCCCCAAGTTCCTCTGGCCAGTTCCTTTAAACTTCCGCTGGGGCGATTGACTCTCAGTTTCTTCCCATGCCTGTGAAATTTAAACATAAACCTTAAATCTCGCAGTTGGAGAGCGATGGGAGGGGTGCATGGTGCCAGGAAGTTCTTGCCCTTAAAACTACACCCCCTTGTCGACCTTGAAAAAGAACACATTCCCTCACAATCATAGCTCACTGTAGCCTTGAGCTGCTGGACTCAAGCAATCTCCACCTTAGCCTCCCAAGTAGCTGGGACTGCAGGCATGCACCACCACACCAATTTTTTATTTTATTTGTTGTAGAGATGGGGTTTTGTTGTGTTGCCTAGGCTGGCCTCAAGCTCCTGGCCTCATGCAGTCCTCCTACTTCAGCCTCTCCACGTGTTGGTATGATAGGCACCCAACCTAGATTTTCTTAATCAAGTATTTCATACTAACTTAGGTAAAGCTGACTTTTCCTTATTTGAAATACTTGACACTCTTCTTTATTGGTCATTAAATATTAAGATAATTTTTTTGAAGATATGTTTTATTATTTGTTCTGGGCCTTGTATTTAGAAAATGGAGTATCCCAAGGCTGCTGCCTTCTTTTTTTTGAGACAGTCTTGCTCCATTACCAGGCACCAGGCTGGAGTGCAGTGGCACAAACTCGGCTCACTGCAACCTCCGCCTCTCGGGTTCAAGCAATTCTCCTGCCTCAGCCTCCCGAGTAGCTGGGACTACAGGTGCGTGCCACCACACCGAGCTAATTTTTGTATTTTTGCTAGAGACAGTGTTTCACCATGTTGGCCACGATGGTCTCGATCTCTTGACCTTGTGATCCGCCCGCCTCAGCCTCCCAAAGTACTGGGATTATAGGCATGAGCCACTGCTCCCGGCTGGCTGATGACTTTTTGTGGTTGTTATTATTAGTGCCTCCACGAAGAGAATGGAATTAAAATTTCCTATGAAATTATCGTATATCCTAAAGTCATGTCACATGTAACATGTATTTAGTAGCTTTCTTACTACCCCAAGGGTGGCTTTAGCTTAACTTTAAATTATAATTAGCATACTGTTTATCCCGACACATTCTAACTATTAGGGCCTTAGGAGAGCTCCATATATATTTGGGCACATGCCCAGTCAGGGACTCCTTTGTCCCTAGACTTAGATCAAGCCCAGTGCATTTAGAAGAAATGTAGGGATCAATTCAGGGACTATTTAATTATTAGAATAATTCCAGAAAGGTACTAAATTCTAGAACCTGTGTGGTTCGTTGGAAAGAAATCACTGAAGGCTGAGGAGGAGTGATCTTGTGGTACAACTACAAAATATACAAAATATAGAATGACTACCTAAATTTGAATTCCAGATAAGCAATGAATAATCTTTCAGATATATATATCTATATCTATATAGAAAAAGTATTCATTGCTTATGAGTGATACGAATATTGCAAATATTACATGGTACATATATCCCCTAAAAGATACTCACTATTTATCTGAAATTCAAATTAAGCTGGGCTTGCTCAATCTAGCAACCTTACCTTGTGGAAGAGTGAGGGGGAATCTCAGAAACCCTAGATGTTTATATCAACTTATCCAGGCCTGAGGTGTACTAACCTGATGGTGCCTGGAGGGTAGGTATATCAGTTACTACCCTTACTTTGAGGAAAACGGATAGAATCTGTGAATGGTTCCTGGTGCTGTTCCCTTTAACTTCAAAGGTTGAAATCTAAAAATTAGATTTCAAGAAAGAAACTAGATTTGACACTTTCGTACAATGTACTGTGGAAGGAAATTGTCTTTAAGATTGCCTTAAAATGAGTTATTTTTTAAAATACTACTTTCTTTTTATGCCTTTATAGGTTAAAGACGATAATCAGGAAATAGCCAGCATGGAAAGACAGTAAGTACCTTTATACTAGAACACTTTACATCCATTTCTCACTTTAAAAATTGTACTAAAGGTACAAGAGGGGCTTTTACTCTTTCAATTTTACTTAGAGCTTTAAATATTTCTTTGATTGTTTAAGAGCTATTCCATAGTATAATTATTTTTAATAAATAGTTTTATTAAGATATACTTTATACCATATAATAGACATATTTAAAGTAAACAATTTAAAGCTTGTTAGTATATTCACAGAAGTGTGCAACCATCACCTCAATCATCTTTATTTACTTTTATCTTTTCGAGACGAGCTCTCACTCTGCCACCCGGACTGGAGTGCAAGTGGCATGATCATAGCTCACTGTAACCTCAAACTCCTGGGCTCAAGTGATTCTCCCATCTCAGCCTCCTGAGTAGCTAGGACTACAGGCACACACCACCATATCTGGCTAATTTATTTTTATTTTTAGTAGAGCTGAGATCTTGCCACATTGCCCGGGCTAGTCTCTAGCTCCTGACCTCAAGCAATCCTCTCATCTCAGCTACCCAAAGAGCCAGAATTACAGGTGTGAGCCAGTATGCCAGGCCCCCAGTCGATTTTTGAACAATTCAGTCAGCCCAGTAAAAACCCTTACATCCTTTAACCATCACCTCCCTTATCCATCTCCCAGCTCTGGCCATGCCTGTTCTGGACATTTCATGTAAATGAAATCATTCAAGATGTGCTTCTGTGTAGTAGGATGCTTTCACTTAGCACAGTGTTTTCAAGGGTCTTCTGTGAGCCTTGCTTTATCGGCTGACTGTTGGTATTTGGCTTTATTTCTGGGTTTTCTATTCTGTTCCAAGTCTCATAGATGAGCCTTGAAAACTAAGGCTAATGGAATATTATTTGGAAATAAAAATTAATAAAATACTAAGCATGTATTAGTATTTTACTAATTTATCATGCTGCTATGAACATCCGTGTACAGGTTTTTATATGGACCCATGTTTTCACTTGTATATATACACCGAGGAGTGGAATCGCTGACTCATGTTGTTCTCTATGTTTAGCTTTTGAAGAACTACCAGACTGTTTTCCGAAACAGCTTTACCATTTTACATTTCAGTTTTTTGTTTTTGAATACATTTATTTGAAATTTTTAAAACAATCATTTTACTACCAGTCACCAGAAAGCATACCAATTATTTTAATTTTATTTATTCATTTATTTTATTTTAATTTTTTGAAACAGAGTCCCGGTTTGTCACTCAGGCTGGAATGCAGTGGTGCAGTCTTGACTCACTGCACCCTCTGCATCCTGTGTTCAAGAGATTTTTGTGCCTCAGCCTCCTAAATAGCTGGGACTACAGGCATATGCCACCACACCTGGCTAAGATTGTTTAAATTTTAATCAACTAAGTTGTAAATTAATAAGTAGTCAATGACAGAATTGCTTTTTAATGTTTCTCATATTCTATTGCAATGTTTTTGTTGCTGATTACAACTTTAGAAATTAAATTTTGGAATTACAATCTCTACTATAAGCTGAATTGCAGACCAGGTTAAGTCTTTTGCAATACTGGCTAAGATACTGAGAAACTAATGTTATTTTGTTTGTTTGTTTGTTCTGTTAATTTGTAACTGTAAGCAAATTTCTGTATTATTATGGCTGAGAGAAGATTTGAGACGGAGTCTTACTCTGTCATCAGGCTGGAGTGCAGTGGCGTGATCTCGGCTCACTGCAACCTCTGCCTCCCGGGTTCAGGTGATTCTCCTACCTCAGCCTCCCGAGTAGTAGGGATTACAGGCATGTGCCACCACGTCCAGCTAATTTTTGTATTTTTGTAGAGATGGGGTTTCACCATGTTGGCCAGGATGGTCTCGATCTCCTGACCTCGTGATCCGCCCACCTTGGCCTCCCAAAGTGCTGGGATTACAGGCGTGAGCCACTGTGCCTGCTGAGATTTTTTTAAGGAACTTTTAGAGCAGCTTTATTTTATCTTTTTTATCTCAATAGTTTTTGGAGAACAGGTGGTATTTGGTTACATGGATAAGTTCTTTAGTGGTGATTTCTCAGATTTTGGTGCATCCATCACCCAACCAGTGTCCACTCTCCTGACTGTGTAGTCTTTTATCCCTCACCTTCTCACTCTTCCCACCAAGTCCCCAGAGTCCATTGATCATTCTTATGCTATTGCATCCTCATAGCTTAGCTCTCACTTATAAATGAGAATATAAAATGTTTGGTTTTCCATTCCTGAGTTACTTCACTTAGAATAACTGTCTCCGATTCCATCTGGGTTGCTCTGAATGCCATTATTTTGTTCCTTTTTATGTCTGAGTAGTATAAATATATACACACACTCACACATACATACCACATTTTCTTTACCCACTTGTTGATTGTTGGCCTTTTGGCTGTTTCCATATTTTTGCAGTTACAAATTGTGCTGCTATAAATATGCATGTGCAAGTGTCTTTTCATATATTGACTTCTGTTTCCTCTGGGTAGATACCTAGTAGTGGGATTGCTGGATCAAATGGTAGATCTACTTTTAGTTCTTTAAGGAATCTCCATACTGTTTTCCATAGTGGACGTACTACTTTATATTTCCACCAGCAATGTAAAAGTGTTCCCTTTTCACCACATCCACACCAACATCTATTATTTTTTTATTTTTTAATTATGGCCATTCTTGTAGGAGTAAGGTGGTATTGCATTGTGGTTTTGATTTGCATTTCCCTGATAATTGATGATGTTGACCTTTTTTCCATATGATTGTTGACCATTCGTATATCTTCTTTTTTTTTTTTTGAGACCAAGTCTCACTCTCATCCCCCAGGCTGGAGTGCAGTGGTGCGATCTCGGCTCACTGCAACCTCTGCCTCCTGGGTTGTCATGATTCTCCTGCCTCCCCAGTAGCTGGGATTACAGGCACCTGCCACCACGCCTGGCTAGTTTTTGTATTTTTAGTAGAGACAGGGTTTCACTATGTTGGCCGGGCTGGTCTCAAACTCCTGATCTCAGGTGATCCACCCACCTTAGCCTCCCAAAGTGCTGGGATTACAGGCGTGAGCCACCACACCTGGCTGTGTATCTCCTTTTGCGAATTGTCTATTCATGTCCTTAGCCTACGTTTTACTTTTTTGTGGGATTTTTTTCGTGTTGCTGATTTGTTTGAGTTCGTTGTAGATTCTGGATATTAGTCCTTTGTCAGATGCATAGTTGATGAATGTTTTCTCCCACTCTATGGGTTGTCTATTAACTCTGCTGATTATTTCTTTTGCTGTGCAGAAGTTTTTTAGTTTAATTAAGTCCCATCTATGTATCTTTGTTTCTGTTGTGTTTGCTTTTAGATTCTTTCAGTTCATGAAGTCTCCATGTCTAGCAGGGTTTTTCCGATGTTACCTTCCAGAATGTTTACGGTTTCAGGTCTTAGATTAAGTCTCTGATCCATCTTGAGTTGCTTTTTGTGTAGGATGAACAATGAGGATCCAGTTTCATTTTTCTGCGTGTGGCTTGCCGGTGGTCCCAGCACGATTTGTTGGGTAGGTGTCCTTTCCCCACTGTATGCTTTCGTTTGCTGTCTCAAAGATCAGCTGACTGTCAATATTTGACTTTATTTCTGGGTTCTCTATTCTGTTCGATTGGTCCATGTACCTATTTCTATGCCGGTACAATACTGTTTTGGTGACCTTACAGTACTTATAGTATAGTTTGAAGACAGGTAATGTGATCCCTCCAGATTTGTTCTTTTTGCTTAGTCTTGTTTGGCCCATGCAGGCTCATTTTTGGTTCCATGTGAACTTTAGGATTGTTTCTTCTAGTTCTGTGAAGAATGATGATGGTATCTTGTTGGGAATTGTGTTGAATTTGTAGACTGCTTTTGGCAATATGGTCATTTCACAATATAGATTCTAGCCATCCATGAGCATTGAATATGTTTTCATTTGTTTGTGTCATCTGTTATTTCTTTCAGCAGTGTTTTGTAGTTTTCCTTGTAGAGGTTTTTTACCTTCTTGGTTAGGCATATTCCTAAGTATTTTATTTTGTTTTTGCAGCTATTGTAAAAGGAGTTGTTGATTTCTTTGTCAGGTTGGTTGCTGTTGGTAAATAGCAGTGCTACTGATTTGTATACATTGATTTTGTACACTGAAACTTTACTGAATTCATGTATCAAATCTAGGAGTTTTCTGGATGAATCTTTAGGGTGTCCTAGGTATATGATCATATCATCGGCAAACAGCGACAGTTTGACTTCCTCTTACCAACATAGATGCCCTTTATTCATTTTTATTTTCTGATTGCTCTGGCTAGGACTTCTAGTACTGTGTTGAATAGAAGTGATAACAGTGGGCATCCTTGTCTTGTTTCAGTTCTCAGGGGGAATGCTTTCAACTTTTTCCCATTCAGTATAATGTTGGCTATGGGTTTGTCATATAGATAGCTTTATTACCTTAAGAAATGTCTCTTCTATGCTGATTTTGCTGAGGGTTTTGATCATAAAAGGATGCTGGATTTTGTCAAAAGCTTTTTCTGCATCTACTGAGACGATCATTTGATTTTTATTTTAATTCTATTTATGTGGTATATCATATTTTTTGACCTGTGTATGTTAAAGCATCCTGCATCTCTGCTGTAAAACTCACTTGATCATGGTGGATTATCTTTTTGATATGCTAGTGAATGTGGTTAACTAAATTTTTTTGGAGTATTTTTGCCTCTATATTGATCAGGGATATTAGTCAATACTTTTTTTTTTGTTATGCTCATTCTTGCTTTTGGTATTAGGGTGATACTGGCTTTGTAGAATGATTTAGGGAGGATTCCCCCATTCTTTATCTTCGGAAGTAGTTTCAGTAAGATCAGCAGAAGAGGCTGCCATAATCTTCCTTGAAACATAACTCCAATGGCCTGAAACCACCCGCTCCATCATCCACATTGGCTACAGGCAGCCCCATCAAAGTAGACTCTGAGCTCTAACATGCCTAACCCTGCCCCCATCTGATAGTCTTTCTTTACCTGGCCTTATAGCCAAAGACAAAAGGCCTAAACTTGTAGCAGCTCTGTGACCCCTCCCATCACCTGAGAAACACAAGTATTTATTCATATGTCCTTAGAGCAAGCTTGTATCCCCCCGTACTACTGTAGCTGATGCCCTCTTGAAAGTGCCACCTCCTGGCTAGAGGCCAACTAACGCAAATCACTACAGCAATTCATAACAGAAAAATCCTGCCCCCAGGAAGGAGAAAACAACGGCTAATTCCACTGCCTGTAACATCCACACTAACCAGAGGTCCTGAGTCTGTTCACATGACAGCTTCACTGCCAGCATAACCAGCATTCAATAAAACCAGTACACTAAACAAAACTACAGCCAAGGCCGGGCGTGGTGGCTCATGCCTGTAATCCCAACACTTTGGGAGGCCGAGGCAGGCAGATCACGAGGTCAAGAGATCGAGACCATCCTGGCCAACACGGTGAAACCCTGTCTCTACTAAAAATACCAAAAAATTAGCCAGGTGTGGTGGCACGCGCCTGTGGTCCCAGCTACTTCGGAGGCTAAGGTGGAAGAATTGCTTGAACCCAGGAGGCGGAGGTTGCAGTGAGCCGAGATTGCGCCACTGCACTCCAGCCTGGTGGCAGAGCAAGACTCTGTCTCAAAAAAAAAAAAAATTACAGCCAAGGACTCTCACAGAGTCCACTACACTCTTTAGCTACCTCCACCAGAGCAGGTGCTGGTATCCACAGCTGAGACCCTGAAGACAGATCACATCACAGGATTCTTTGCAGACCCTCCCCAGTACAAGCCCAAAGCCTGGTAGCTCTGGTGGGTGGCTAGACCCAGAATAGCAATAATAATCACTGCAGTCTGGCTCTCAGGAGGCCCTATCCCTAGGGGAAGGGGGAGAACACCACATCAAGGTATCACCCTATGGAACAAAAGAATCTGAACAGCAGCTCTTGAGTCCCAGATCTTTCTTCTGTCTGTCATAGTCTACCCAAATGAGAAGGAACCAGAAAAACAGTTCTGATAATATGACAAAACAAGCTTCTATAACATCTCCAGATCACACTAACTCACCAACAATGGAACCAAACCAGTAAGAAATCTCTCAACTGACAGAAAAAGATTTCAGAAGGTCAGTTATTAAATTAGTCAAGGATCCAGCAGAGAAAGGTGAAAACCAACTTAAATAAATTTAAAATACAGTATATGGATGAAAAAATTCTCCAGAGAAATGGGTAGCATAAATAAAAAAATAATCACACTTCTGGAAATTAAAGACAAACCTAGAGAAATGCAAAATACAATGGAAAGTTTCAACAATAGAATCAAATTAATGGAAGAAAGAACTTCAGAGCTCAAAGACAGGGCTTTCCAAATAACCCCATCCAACAAAGACAAAACAAGAATTAAAAAAAAAAAAAAAGCACAAAGCCTCCAAAAAGTTTGGGATTCTATTAAATGGCCAAACCTAATAATAATTGGTGTTCTTGAGGAAGAAGAGGAATCTATAAGTTTGGAAAATGTATTTAAGGGAATAATCAAGAGAAACTTCCCTGGCCTTGCTAGAGATGTAGACATCCAAGGACAAGAATGTCAAAGAACACTTGGGAAATGCATCACAAAAAGATCATCACCTAGGCACATAATCATAAGGTTATCCAAAGTCAAGACAAAGGAAAGAATCTTAAGAGCTGTGCGGCAAAAGCGTCGGGTAACTTATAAAGGAAAACCTAACAGATTAATTGTAGATTTCTCAGCAGAAACCCTACAAGCTAGAAGAGATTGGGGTCCTATCTTTAGACTTCTTAAACAAAATAATTATCAGCCAAGAATTTTGTATCCAGCAAAACTAAGCTTAGTAAATGAAGCAAAGATAATGTCATTTTCAGACAAATGCTGAGAGAATTCACTACTACCAAGCCAGCACTACAAGAACAGTTAAAAGGAGTTCTAAATCTTGAAACAAAACCTCAAAATACAGCAAAGTAGAACCTCCTTAAAGTGTAAATCTCATAGGTCCTATAAAACAACACAGTGGTGCTCGCTTCGGCAGCATATATACTAAAATTGGAACAATACAGAGAAGATTAGTATAGCTCCTGTGCAAGGATGACACTCAAATTCGTGAAGCGTTCCATATTTAAAAAAAACACACACAGTGGAAACGAAAAGCCAACGTATTCAGGCAATAATTAGCACAATGAATAGAATGGTAACCACACATCTCAGTACTAATGTTGAATATAAATGGCCCAAGTGCTCCACTTAAAAGATATAGAATAACAGAATGGATAACAATTCACCAATCAAGTAGCTGCGGTCTTCAAGAGACTCACCTAACACATAAGGTCTCATGTAAATTTAAGATAAAAGGATGGAAAAAGATATTCCATGGAAATGGTCACCAAAAGAAAGTAGGAGTAACTGTTTTTTTTATATCAGACAAAACAGAATTTAAAGCAACAACAGTTGAAAAAAACAAAAAGGGACATTACGTAATGATAAAAGGACTAATCAAATAGGAAAATACCACAATACTAAATCTATATGCACCTAACGCTAGAGCTCCCAAATGTATAAAACAGTTACCACTAGACCTAACAAATGAGACAGATGCAGTACAATAATAGTGGGGGCTTTGATACTCCATTAACAGCAGTAGACAGTCATCAAGACAGAAAATCAACAAAGAAACAATGTATTTAAACTGTACCCTAGAACAAATGATATTTATAGAATGTGCTACCCAACAACTGCAGAATATACATTCTATTCATCAGCACATGGGACATTCTCCAAGACAGACCATATGATGGGCCACAAAATAAGTCTCAAATTTAAGAAAATCAAGATTATATCAAATATTCTCTCAGACTGCAGTGGAATAAAATTGGAAATCAGCTGCAAAAGGAACTGACAAAGCCATGCAGATACATGAAAATTAAATAATTTGCTCCTTGAATGATCTTTAGGTCAACAATGAAATAAAGATGGAAATTTAAAAATTCTTTGAACAGAACAATAATAGTGGCACAACCTATCAAAACCTCTGGGATACAGCAAAAGCAGTGCTAAGAGGAACATTCAGAGCATTAAGTGACTATGTCAAAAAGTCTGAAAGAACACAAATAGACAATCTAAGGTCACACCTAAAGGAACTAGAGAAACAAACACAAACCAAACCCAAACTCACCAAAAAAAAAAAAGAGATAACAAAGGCTGGAGCAGAACTAAATTAAATTGAAACCAAAAAAAATGAACGATAAATGAAGCAAAAAGCTGGTTCTTTTTAAAAGATAAACAAAAATTGATAGACCATTAGCAAGATTAATAAAGAAAAGATCCAAATAAGCTCAACTGGAAACAAAATGGGAGATACTACAATCAATACCACAGAAATACAAAAGATCATTCAGGCCTACCATGAACACCTTTACACACACAAACTAAAAAACTTAGAGGAGATGGATAGTTTCCTGGAAATATACAATCCTCCTAGATTAAAGTGGGAAGAAATAGAAACTCTGAACAGACCAATAACAAGCAGCAAGACTGAAATGGTTAAAAAAGAAATGCTAACAGAAAGTCCAGGATCAGATGGATTCACAGTTGAATTCTATCAGATTTTCAAAGAATTTGTACCATTTTACATTTCTACCAACAGTGTGTGAAGGTTACAGGTTTTTCACATCCTCACTTGTTATTATCTGTCTTTTTCTATTATAGCCATTCCTAATGGGTATGAAGCAGTGTCTCACTGTGGTTTTGATTTGTATTTGTTTGTTGGCTAATGATGTTGAGCTTTCTTTCATAGGCTTAGTGGCCATAATCTTTGAGGGAAATGTTTAGTTAGTTCCTTTGCCCATTTTTTTAACTAGATATTTTTTTATTACTGAGTTGTAACATTTTTTTAATATATTCTAGATAGAGGTCTCATCAATACATGATTTGTAAAAATTTCCCCTTGTTCTATGAGTTATCTTTTCATTTTCTTGGTGTTCTTGGAAGCATAAAAGTTTTCAATTTTGACTATATCCAGTTTTTCTGTTTTTCTTTTGTTGCTTGTGCTTTTAGTGTCATATGTAAGAAACCAAAGCCTGCTCCAAGGTCATGAAGACTATGTCTGTGTTTTCTTCTGAGAGTTTGGTAATCTAGTTCTTACATTTAGGTCTTGGATCCGTTTCAAGTTCATCCTGTGTATGCTGTGGTGTAGGAGTCCAATTTTATTCCTTAGCTTCTGCGTGTGCACTTGTCCCCGCACTGTTTGTTGAAAATACTCTTCTTTCCCCACACAATCATCTTAGCACCTTGTCAAAAATCAGTTAACTAGCAATCTGTGGTCTTATTCTGGACTCACAGTTTTAGTCATTGATGTATATGTCTATCCGATGCTTATGCCACATTGTTTTTGTTATGGTAGCTTTATAGTAATTTTAACTGCTTTATGTTAAAAGCAGTCAAAAGCAGTTAAACTTACTAACTGCTTTAGGTTAAAAGCAGTCAAACTTACTTTAAGTTTAACTTAACATATAGGCCGGATGTGGTGCCTCATGCCTGTAGTCACAGCACTCTGGGAGGCCGAGGCGGGTGGATTATGAGGTCAGGAGTTCAAGACCAGCCTGGCCAAGATGGTGAAACCCCGTCTCTACTAAAAATACAAAAATTAGCTGGGCACAGTAGCAGGCGCCTATAATCCCAGCTACTTGGGAGGCTGAGGCAGGAGAATTGCTTGAACTCAGGTGGCAGAGGTTACAGTGAGCTGAGATGGCACCACTGCACTCCAGCCTGGGCAATAGAGTAAGACTCTGTCTCAAAAAAAAAAAAAAAAAAAACCCATATATTCTTCTGCCAGTGGTAGATTTTCCTTTTTTTTCCTAATTTTTGAGACTAATTTTCCAACTTGATTTGGCTTATAGACACCTACAAAAAGAATATTGTTAAATATTTTTCATTTTCTTAATACTACAAGCCAAACCCGAAGCTGGGAAGGGGTCTGCTGTTGAAGTCAGGTAACCTATTTTGTTCTCAGAGTGTAGTTGGGCTCCAAATATGAATCATTAAAAAAGATCTAGATGAGATTCTTTATCTCTAAATTTATAGTATTGTCCTCATAATAGGACATGCTATTTTTCAATATTTATGCAACTTGGAAAAGATATCCTAATATCATCAATTATAGTATTGTCCTCAGAATAGGACATATTATTTTTAAATATTGTTTATGTAACTTGGAAGAGATGTCTAACCTCCTCATCAAGTGTTTTTATTGAATGTCTTCATTTCCTTCATAAATTTATTAAAATATTTTCAACAGGTTAACAGATATAAAAGAAAAGATGAATCAGTTTAATGAAGAAATTAGACAGCTTGACATGGATTTAGAGGAACACCAAGGTAATGCTGCTGGTATTTTTATAATGTAGATTAACAGATGCTTAGCAGTTTTGATATAGTATGTCTCAGACTGTTTAACTACCTGGGATGTATTATTTAATTCTCTCTGATATTACTAACTTTAGGTACTAAAATGTATACTACATGAGTAATATTAAAGCAATGATTTAAACTGACCACTTATGAGTTAAAATGATTGTATAATAATTTATTTAGCTTTGCCAAGCAGTTTTTGTACAAAAACAGTAGTAAAATGTTTAAAGTTTTTATAGATTTCTAAGTTATACTTCCTCCTAAGGTATACTTCCTTCCTAGTACTGTAAATAATATAGTCAACTATTAATGGCAGTAACTGGTAGCATTAGAGGGGGTGAAAATCAAATAATAAATATTACAAATAATCCAGACAGAATTAATTCTCCATCCATGTCTCATAATGAGGTAGCAAGCACTGATTAACCTGATCCTCCCCAACTTTCCCCAGGAGTGGAATTTGAAGAACCAGTGAAGGGACCAGAACACCTGAGGGAGCTTGGGGTTTGACTATGCAGAAATACTGTGGTGGGGGTTTGGGGCGTGGGGGCTCCATTGTAAAGGAGGAGGGTGAGCATCAGTTTCCTAACAATCTTCTCCCTAATAAGAGAGAGAAAAGTAGATTTCCCATAGCTCTTTAATCATAGTTTAACTGCAAACCAATTAATATGCTCTTGGATTATCAAGAATTGACTATATATTCTTATGAGTTAGGTATGGTATAAACAGTGTACACATGTACATGTATTCTTGTTATGGCTAAGGAAACATTGATAGCAGTGCCCTGGCTCAATCACAGCTCACTGCAACTTCAGATTCTTGTGTTCAAGTGATCCTCCTGTGTCAACTTCCCAAGTAGCTGGGACTACATATGTCTGCCACTACATCCAGCTAAACTTTACATTTTTAATAGAGATGAAGTCTCACTATGTTGCTCAGGCTGGTCCCAAACTTCTGAGCTCAAGCAATCTTCATACCTCAGCCTCCCAAGGTGCTGGGATTACAGGTGTGAGCCAGCACATCTGGCTGTCTATTCCTAAATTAATTTCAAATTTCAAGGTGATTATAGTTTTTCTTGATTTATGAATAATAGCATTAGCCACTACTGATTGATTACTTACCTGGCTAGGCAATTTTTAGTCTTGCAAGAACTTTTAAAGCCTTGTAAACCTATTTTATACAAACTGAAGCTCAGAGAAGTTATATAATTTAGTCAAATTCCTCCAGCTAGTAAATAGTTAATTCTACATTTAAACCAAGGTCTCTCTGACTCCAAAGCTTTAGTTCTATTGCCTAAGCCTCAACTTGAATTTCTGATATGAAATGCTATATTTGTAAAATTAAAATATTCTTATGAAATACACATGGCTACTAGTAGCTTTAAATAAGGTATCTAAAGGCAGACAGACTTTAAGTCCCAGTATTAGATAAATAAACTTACCCAAGCTTCAGTTTTCTCATCTGGAAAATGAATGTAATTATTCTTTCTTACTAAGATTTATGATTACTAAATGGCATACCATGTGAGGTAGGCTAACAATAAATTGTTAAGACTAGATAGAGTTATATCATTTTCTTTTTTATAATATTTATTTTTATTGACAAATAAAAATTGTATATGTTTATTGTGTATAATATGATGTCTTGAAATATGTATACATTGTGGAATGCCTAAATTGGGCTAATTACCATATGCATTATTTCACTTATGTTTGATGGTGAAAATGTTCAAAATTCACTCTCTTAACAATCTTCAAGAATAAACTATGTTATTGTTAACCATAGTCACCATATTGTACATTAGATCTCTTACCTAAGAGATCTATTTCTCCTACCTAAACACAATTTTGTATTTTTAAATTATTTTATTTATTAAATCATTTCATTGCTTTTAATTTATGTAGATCTAGTTTCTAGATTTTCTGTATGAATATATTCAAAACTATTCTGAGAAATCTGATACTGTTCTTAATTTTAGATGCTTATATGATACGCTCTCAAGAATTTTCCTTTTCCTAAATCTAAATTTCTAAAATTTAATTTTTTTCCACTAAAATAATACATTTTGGGGTAACAGTTTATTAATTGCTAGTTCTTTTTTTTTTTTTTGAGACAGAGTCTTGCTCTGTCACCAGGCGCCAGGCTGGAGTGCAGTGGCACGATCTTGGCTCACTGCAGCCTCCGCCTCTCGGGTTCAAGCAATTTTCCTGCCTCAGCCTCCCGAGTAGCTGGGACTACAGGCATTTGCCACCACCTCCAGCTAGTTTTTGTATTTTTAGTAGAGACAGGGTTTCACCATGTTGGCCAGGATGGTCTCGATCTCTTGACCTTGTGATCCGCCCTCCTTGGCCTCCCAAAATGCTGGGATTATAGGCATGAGCCACTGCGCCCAGCCTAATTGCTAGTTCTAAGACAAATAGAAGGCTTTTAATTTTTACTTCTATTTTCCTATTTTCTAACCTTTGTTCTTTTTTATTAATGTGGGAAAAGATAATCTATAATGCAGTATAACAGTGGCATTTACAACATATATAAGTCTATGTGATATGTAATTATTATTTATATGCATTTATATATTATATATGTACATATATATTTATATTAATGCATTCGGTTTTTGTTCTGCTACACTGTGATCATCCTAGATTATTGATACATTAGCACAGGAGGTTTTTGTTAAAAGATTACTTGTTATAAAATTACTTGTTAGTTCAAGACCTCCTTATTTCCTGCCTGAACAAGTTAGCAATAGCCTCCCTAACTGGTCTCCTCACTTCCAGTTTTGCCTCCTGTCAGATTCTTCCCCCATAAATGCTGCCAGGGTGACATATATAAAATGTTATTCTGTGTCATTGCCCTTAATACTGGTTCCATGACATACAGCATAAAGTGTAAGAATTTTTGCATGTCATTCTAGTTCTCTATGATCTGGCCTCTGTATTGTCAACCTCCTCTCCCACCCCTCATCATCTCTGTCGTTATATTCTAATAATAATCTGCTTGTAGTACCCTATGTCTCTTATTTTGTTCTCTCTCTCTCTCTCTCTTTCTCTTTTTTCCCAGAGCCTCACTCTGTTGCCCAGGCTGGAGTGCAGTGATGCAGTCATGACTCTCTGCAGCCTTGACCTCCCAGAATCAAATGATTCTCCCACCTCAGCCTCCTGAGTAGCTGGGATTACAGGCGAACTCCACCACCTCTGGCTTTTATTATTATTGTTTGTCGAGATAGAGTCTTTTATTTTGCCAAGGTGGGTCTCAAATTCTTGGGCTCATATGAACGTCCTGCCTTAGCCTCCCAAGTGCTGGGATTGCGGTCATGAGCCATCATCCCAGCCCTTTGTCTTTAGTGTTCCTTCCCCTGTTTTTCACCTGACCAGATTCTCATCCTTTAAGATAGAGCTCAGGTATCCATTTATCCAGCATAACTTTGTTTTCCTTCCATTTGTTTCTAGGCTATGCTAAGTGAGTGAACTCTCTCCATGTTTTCAGAGCATACTATATATAAACATGTCACTGGATAGACCACATTATATTACAGTTATCTATTTATGTATTTGTCTTCTCTCTGTGGCTAAGTCCTCAATTACAGGGACTGTGTCTTACGCACTTTGGTAACCTCTTTCATCAACACAATGTATGGGAAAATACATACTCATTAAATGTTTGTGAAATGAACTAAATAATTCACATTTTAGCAGAAAAATAATTGTAGAATGAACTAAAGGTAAAAATTGGGCTCTGGGCCGGGCACAGTGGCTCACGCCTGTAGTCCCAGCACTTTGGGAGGCCAAGGCGTGTGGATTGCCTGAGCTCAGGAGTTTGAGACCGGCCTGGGTAATATAGTGAAATCCCATCTCTACTAAAATACAAAAAATTAGCTGGGTGTGGTGGCGTGTGCCTGTAGTCCCAGCTACTTGGGAGGCTGAGGCAGGAGAATTGCAAGAACTTGGGAGGCAAAGGTTTCAGTGAGCCGAGATTGCGCCACTGCACTCCAGCCTGGGCGCCAGAGCCAGACTTCGTTTCAAAAAAAAAAAAAAAAATTGAGCTCTGGCTACTTCTTTGGGCTCTCTCGGTTTAGGATGTAGGTATGCATTGTTCCCCAGAGAGAGCTTGACCTCAAAGGTTTGATTACTTTTCAGGATTCCTACCTTGGATTATGTTTTCCAGTAAAGTGGTAGATGCTTATTTATATCCACTTCTTACCTTGACTCATGATTATAGATGCTCTGTTCCTTAGGATAGCAATAATAATCAGATTGCTTTGTCTTTCTAGTTCATATTTAATTCTGCCCCCCTGGCTTTATTTCCTCTTTGGCTCATTTTATTCATTTCTTAGATGCTACCTGGCTTCTTCTATTAACAGCCTCTGTGTATAATCCAAGTAGACCACCTTTTGCCTTGTAGGTTTTCTGTTTAGGAAAGCACATAAACCATAAATGACGTTTATACATATCTGGCTTTTTTCAGGAAGTAATCCAACCTTTCAGTTTTCACATAAACTTTAAAATATTTATGTAATTCATTCTAAATTCAAAAGCATCCTTAGAAGCTGAGTTAGGTACAGTTGTGTTCTCTGCTAGGTATTAATGGTGACCTTGTCTTACAACTTCTCAAATATATCATTTTTATTCATTAAGTAAACTCTGTAAAGAACAGCATTACTATTATAAGACATCTCAAAGTCTTTCACAAAGCACAAAAAAGTGATCAGTCTTCTTTGCAAAAATACTGAGTCTTTTGAAATCAGGGTAGTTCTAAGCTTTACCCAATGCTGGCTTAGATTTAGACTTTCTCAAGTCTGCTAAGTCAGTTACCCTTGTCCATCTGCTTTCAACTTCCAATTTTATTTATTTACTTTTTCGAGATGGAGTCTTGATCTGTCTCCAGGCTGGAGTTTGGCTTGATCTTGGCTCAGTATAACCTCCCCCTCCTGGATTCATGCAATTCTTCCGCCACAGCCTCCCAAGCAACTGGGACTACAGACACGTGCCACCACGCCCAGCAAAATTTTGTATTTTTAATAGACATGGGTGTTTCACCATGTTGGCCAGGATGGTCTCGATCTCTTGACCTCATGATCTGCCTGCCTTGGCCTCCCAAAGTGCCAGAATTACAGGCCTGAGCCATCGTGCCCGGCCTCAGCTTCCAAAATTTTATTGCTATTGTGTCCTATTTCGATATCCTGGGAATTTATACCTTTAAAAATTCTTTTTGCTATAGTTTTAGTGGGGTTTGGAGGAGGATCACAATTAGATGTGCATGTTCAACCTGCCATCCCTACCAAGAAATGACAATCATAAACCTTACTTACCTAGAATTTCTGAGTGTTTAAGCACCTGTAAGGTATATCATTTTACTGATTTTTAAAAAATGTGTGTGTGTGTGTGTGTGTGTGTGTGTGTGTGTATGTGTGTGTTTTGCCTTAAATGACCATCCTCATGTGCTTTCATTAACTGGGCAGTTAGCCTCAGGGATAGGAGGTCATCCTTTACAGCTTTTAAAAAAATGTCCTTAAAATTACTTAAAAATTCAGATTAACTTATTTTTTAATTGTAATTTTAGATATGAATCTGGCATGTATTTAACATGAAAAATGCAAGCAGTCGAAAAGTATATGAAGTAAAAAGTCATTTCCTTTCTCCTCATCCAAGTCTTCACAGTTAATCATGGTTTACAGTTTGATGTTTAGGCTTTTAGACTTTTTAAAATACATTTACAAACATATTTTTAAATGGACTAATACTAATATACAGTTCTTCTGAGCTTGAGTCTTTTCATTTAACTATATAATATACATTCTTCTCTATGGGGATGTATACTTTATTCTGAGAAGTAGTATAGCATAGTGATCAATGTTAGGGCTCTAAAGTCAGACTTTAGAATGGTGCCTGGTCCAGTTGTGGTGGCTCATGCTGTAATCCTAGCAGTTTGGGAGGCCTAGGTGGGTAGATTGCTTGAGCTCAGAAGCTCGAGACCAGCCTGGGCAACAGGGTGAAAACCTATCTCTACAAAAAAAATACAGAAATTAGCCAGGTGTGGTGATGTGCACTTGGCTTGTAGTCCTAGCTACTTGTAGTTCCAGCTACTTGATGAGGCAGAAGGATTACTTGAACCTCGGAGGTTGAGGCTGTAGTGAGCCGAAATCACACCACTGCACTCCAGCCTGGATCACAAAGTGAGACCTTGTCTCAAAAAAAAAAAATTCCCTGGTATATATTAAGCACTTCTGACAACCATTAGCTACCCCCATGATTGTTGTTACATATAATTCATATTATCCACATTGATATTTACACTGTTTCTAATTTTTAACTCCTAAGAACAGTGCTGTACCAGTACATTCATATTTATTAACTTATCTATTTATTTCTACAGAATAAATTTCTAGAAGTGAAATTTTGAATAGAATATTATTTATATTTACAATTTTTTACTCGTTTGCAAATTTCTTCCCAGAAAAAGTTGTATCATATTATGCAACCAAAAGCAGTATGTGAAGGTGGTTCCTTACCAATGCTAGCTATGGTAAGTTTTTTAGGTTTTGTCAGTCAAGATAATGTACACATCACTGACAGTTCCAAAGTTTTGATAGTTAGGCCTGAATTTGTAGTACTACTGTGATCCACAAGGTGGGGCTAATTTTCTGAACATCTGTTAATATATACGCAGTAGGATTAACAAATAGAGTTAACAAAGTACAGTCACTGTCGTATGTCTCTGCAAGAGGGATTATTGGGCATTATTACTTACCAAAAATTATTACTTTGCAGATTCAAGTATTTTCCCAAATGTGGATTTGATTCTAAAACCAAATATCATGTGATTATTAATATACCATGTAAGACATATAAATAACTAGTTGCTACAATGTGGTAAATACATCATAATAGAAATATCCACAGAATACTATAGGAATATTGGATTACTGTCCCAAATTATGAATTAATTAATTGTAACTTTCTGTATAATTTATATGTATCATTCAAAAGTAGTAAAAATACAAAATATAATACTTTGGTTTGTCTGTAGTATACTTCTTCATACCCAGAGTTCTGAAGCCTAGATTAGGGCCTTTTTTCCCTTAATTATGAAGGATAAAGTGAAAAATGATAAAGACATAATCATTTTGTTTAAAAGCACATGTCCTATTACTAGAATGCCTGGATTCAAATCCAGGCTGTGCTGTTTGATCTTGGACATGCTATTTATGCTATTTAATCTGACTTTATGTTAGTTTTTTTCTTTAAAATGGAGATAATTACAGTACCTGCCTCTTAGGGTTATTGTGAGGATTAGATGAATATGTTTTGTAGGTAAATATGTACACAAAACACATTCACAATAGCAATCAATTTAAAATATGCTCATAAATATTAATTAGTGACTGTTATTAATGCTGTTAATTTATAAAAGGAAAGTTGAATAACTTTACTGCAGTTATTTTCCCAAAGCATACATTAGAAAGTATTTTCCCATCAGTATTTCCTTCAGTATGTACAAAATAACCTATTTAATTGCAAAGTGGTTTATCTTCTGGTATCTGAGATTTCAAATGGCATCCATCCATTGCTATTCTGTGGTTTTTCAACATACATCTGCTGAAGAAGAATGAATTATTATTGTTCAATCTAGAAATTGTTTAAACTATGCTTTGTTTCTTTCATTAAAATGGTGATGTTATGTCTACACCAGGATCATTGCCACCATCTGAAACTTGTTAGTAATGCAAATTCTTGGGCTGTATCCCAGACTTACTGAATTGGAAACCCTAAGGAGAGGGCTTAGCACTTTGTGTTTCAGCAAGTCCTCCTGGTGATTCTGATTCATGTTAAAGTTTGATAACTGCGGAGAGATCCAAGATGGCCGATTAGCAACAGCTCAGGAATGTAGCTCCCAGTGAAAGCGCAGAGAACGAGTGGACGCCGCACTTTCCGACGAATTTTTGTTGCCCACAGACCAGGAGATTCCCGGCAGAGGAGCCAGACGGGTCGCCAGTGCGACTCTTTTGGCCGGCGCGGCTGTTTAGCCGGCGCCCCAGTGCGGCACTTCCTGGTGTGGAGTGTACGGGA
>CAUYQU010009092.1:0-10776 GCA_963574635.1 Cheracebus regulus | reverse complement strand
CTGTGCTTGCTGTGAAACTCTCAGTCCTCAGCGCTTCCAATTGCTGTTTTCCTTGTGGGGATGGGACCAGCCGAGCCCATCCGTCCCGTATACTCTGCACCGGGAAGTGCCGTGCTGGGGCACCGGCAAAACAGCCGCGCTGGCCAAAAGAATCGCGCTGGCGACCCGTGTGGCTCCTCTGCCCGGAATCTCCCAGTCTGTGGGCAACAAAAATTCGTCGGAAAGTGCGGCGTCCACTCGTTCTCTGTGCTTTCACTGGGAGCTACATTCCTGAGCTGTTGCTAATCAGCCATCTTGGATCTCTCCGAGACCTTTACTTTCCTATCCCTCTTTCTCTGTTTCCTTCCTCTTCTAGAGAGATCTTTGAAGTCTTTATTCTTCCCTTCCCACTCATCCTCTGCTCTCATCTCCTAGGTAAGGCTGAGGTATATAGTGGTTTTTGTTCTAATCTAGACTATAATATCCTCGGATGAGGCCCATGGGCGATATATTTTTTGAGTCCTTCCATAGGAAATATCATCCTTTCTCCTCTACAGGTGAATGACATCTTGGAAGACAATAGCCTTTTTCTTAGACAACCTGTGGTGTTATTTCAGATTCCTGTGTTGAGGAAAAGAAATTCAGTGTCAGCCTGCGTCTTTTGTAGTTATTCATTCTGTTTAAAAGCTGGCAAGCTTTCGTTTTTATCTTCAGAGTCCAGGAATCTTAGAGTGATATTCCCAGGGGTGTGCCTTCTATCACTGAACTTGCCAGTAACTTGGTATGCCCTTTTAAACTGCAGACTAAGGAATATTTCTTCCATTTGTTTAATCATTATCTTTCTTTCGTTGGTTTTTCTCCCTTTAGAATCCCTATTATTCACAAAATAGATATCCTTTATGCCTTTTATCTTTTTTCCTCATAATTTCTATCTCTTTGTATTTTTGTTCTTGAGACATTTCTTCCTTTTGGCCTCTAATTTATACCTCTATGGTGAGCAGCCATCCTTTCCCTCAATTCATCTACTAAATTTTTTAATGAGAAAAGCGTACTTTTATTTCCAAAATGTCATTTTGTTCTAATGATTAAAGCCTGTGCTCTCATTAATTTTTAGATAGACTTTAGTAACAGACCAACTAGGTAGACCCTCACTTTTACTAAGATCTAGTAGAGTTCTTTGGTCTTGTCACAGTTAACGATGTAGATGGAATCTTGGCCACCTAACCTCTGATTCACTTTTTCCTCCATCTATGGGGCTATTCACAAGAAACAATTTTGATGATGTGCAAATAAATCCTACTCTCTAGATCTGAAGGAAGGCATTTACTTCTGTTGACATTTCTAAAAGTATGTAGGATAATATTTTAGAGTTCGTAGATATATAATGGAGATAGCCACGTGAATTTGTGCTGTGAGGATAACTCTGGAAGGACTGTCATCAGACATTTCTGATTTCCCTCAAATACTCTTTCCTAAATTTCACCAAATTTCATTCTAATATGATTTATAGGCGGTGTCTCCGAATTGTCTCGGCCCCTCTTGTAATGACTTGAATCATACCACATGACAATTAAATGAAAAGGATAAAATTTTATGAGCAATTACTCTCAAAGTCTCTCCACTCAAAACTTGTGTGGGTTTTGTGCCAACCTACTAGTAATAATTATGTATGGAAGTTGTATTAGGCACAATAGATTTAAAGTGCAGTAAAGATTATGGAATGATATGGAGGGACTGGTTATTCCAGTGGAGAAGAATGAACATGCTTGTTTTGGGTCCTTTTCCAATTATACATCTGTCTCCTGGATTAGTATTACAACGTTCTATTTTTTAGCATCCTGGGTGCTTAAATTATTTTATATCTGTTACTTGATGTTTAAGGTATCCCACCAAGGTAGGGAGGAAGATTTAAACAATTTCTCTTGCTGTTTCGTAGTTGGAAAATTGAAGCATAAAAAAGGTTCATGTATTATCTCTTGGACACCAGAAGGAAAGCAAATCACTTACTTTCAGGGCTATTACATTCTCTCTTTAATTTTGAGGCTCTTTAAGCAAGAGATACAACATGAACTGCCTATATAACTTTCCTCTGCCTCTTTCTGTTTCCTTCCTCTTCCAGATGAGGTCTTTGAAGCCTTTTCCTTCCCTTCCCACTCATCCTCTGCTCTCATCTCAGATTAGGCTGAGGTATTTAGTGATTTTTGTTCTAATCTAGACTATGATATCCTCAGATGAGGATATTATAACTCACCACTGGTCCCCCTGACCAAATCCACTGATATTTTAAACTCTTTCTTCTTTTTGATATTTTTATGGCATCTGATATTGGTGAATGTTACCCTTACCTCCTGAAGCCATATCTTCCCCTGGCCTATGAGATAACACTCTTTTGAGCATATCTTATTACCCCTCTGATTACTCTTTTTCTACTTTTTTCATTGGTTCTTTTTCCCCCTCTCATCCTTCATCCTCTAAGACCAGTTCTTCTTCTTCTTCTTTTTTTGACAGAGTCTTGCTCTGTTGCCCAGGCTGAAGTGCAGTGGAGTGATTAGGGCTCACTGCAGCTTCAGTCTCCTGGGCTCAAGTAATCCTCCTGTCTCAGCCTCCTGAGCAGCTGGGACTACAGGTGTGTGTCACCATGCCTGGCTAATTTTTCAACTTTTTGTCGAGATGAGGTCTCACTATGTTGCCCAGGCTGATCTTGAACTCCTGAACTTAAGTGATCCTCCCACCCAGCCTCCCAAAGTGCTGAGATTACAGGAATGAGCCACTGTGCTCAGCCCCAGTTCTTGATAATATGTTCATTCATTCAGCTAATATTTACTGAACACTTACGATGTATCAAGTACTGTGCTAAAAGGTGATCATAAAAGGGTGAACAAGAAGGTGATATTCATCTTCCTATAGCTCACATCCTAGTGGGAAGGCAGACAATAAGAATACAAACATAAAATAATGACTAGTTGTAAAATTGAAATTAAGCATCATGATAAGTGCAACTATGGAAAGAAATGATTTAGTGAAAGAGAATAATGGGATTTGAGCTCACAAATCCTACTTTAAATAGTGTAAACTGTAGGTGAAACCGGCTGTATCAGAAGGAGCTGCTGGGTGAAATACGGGAAGGGAAATTATCCCCAAAAAGGAAACAGGTGCAAAGACCCTGAAGAGGGACTGACAGAATGTCATCATGGGCATGAAATGGTGAGTTAGGAGATGGGCATGAGAAGTACAGTTAGAAGAACAGGACAGAGCTCAGATGATAGTGCAGGGTATGGCAGGTTAAGGAAGGATTTCTCACTTAATCTAAGTAACTGGAGAACCTTTGAATAGTGTTAAGTAAGGGAACAATGAGGTCAGAGTATATAATAATAATAATAATAATAATTATTATTATTATTTTTGAGATGGAGTCTCACTCTGTTGCCAGTCTGGAGTACAGTGGTGTGATCTTGGCTCATTGCAACCTCTGCCTTCAGGGTTCAAGTGATTCTCCTGCCTCAGCCTCCTGAGTAGCTGGGACTACAGGTGCATGCCACCATGCCCAGCTAATTTTTTGTATTTTTAGTGGAGATGGGGTTTCACCATATCGACCAGGATGATCTTGATTTCTTGACCTCGTGATCCACCTGCCTTGGCGTCCCAAAGTGCTGGGATTACGGAGTACATTATTGAAAGAATGCTTCAACTGCTGTGTAGAGAATGGGCTTTGGGGAGCAAGTGTGGAAGCAAGGAACTAGTTAGGAAGCTCTAGAACAAGTTTGACCAACGTGTAGCCCATGGGCCACATGTGGGCCAGGATAGCTTTGAATATGGACCAACACAAATTTGTAAACTTTCCTAAAACATTATGAGTTTTTTTTTTTAAGAGATAGAGTCTCGCTCTATTGCCCAGGCTGGAGTGCAGTGGTGCAATCTCAGCTCACTGTAACCTCTGCCCCAGGTTCAAGTGATTCTCCTGTCTCAGCCTCCTGAATAGCTGGGATTACAGGTGTCTGCCACTACGCCTGGCTAATTTTTGTTTTTGAGATGGAGTCTTGCTCTGTCGCCAGGCTGGAGTGGCGCAATCTTGGCTTACTGCAACCTTTGCCTTCTGGGTTCAAGCGATTCTTCCGCCTTAGCCTCCTGAGTAGCTGGGACCACAGGCGCATGCCACCATGCCCAGCTAATTTTTGTATTTTTAGTAGAGACGGGGTTTCACCATGTTGGCCAGGATGGTCTCGATCTCTTGACCTCGTGATCTGCCCACCTCAGCCTCCCAAAATACTGGAATTACAGGCATGTGCCACGGCACTCAGCCTAATTTTTGTATTTTTAATAGAGGTGGGGTTTCAGCATCTTGGCCAGGCTGGTCTCGAACTCCTGACCTCAAGTGATCCACCCACCTCGGCCTCCCAAACTGTTGGGATTATAGGCATGAGCCACCACTCCAGGCTCAATTATGAGTTTTTTTTTTTTGGCAAAAAAAAAAAATCTTTATAGCTCATCAGCTATTATTAGTGTTAGTGTGTTTTATGTGTGGCCCAAGACAATTCTTCTCCCAATGTGGCCCAGGGAAGCCAAAAGATTGGGCACCCCTGCTCTGGAAGATGCCGTTGATTGGCTACTTAAATGTAATCCCCAGTCTCTTTGCTCCTCTCACCATACTGTCTGGAGGCCTAGGTTTTTGTTGTTGTTTGTTTATTTTTTTGAGACAGACTCTCACTCTATTATCCAGGCTGGAGTGTAGTGGTTGGCAGTCTTTTCTCACTGTAACCTCTATCTCCTGGGCTCAAGCAATTCTCCTGTCTCAGCCTCCTGAATAGCTGGGACTATAGGCATGCGCCACCATGCCTGGCTAGATTTTTGTTTTGTTTTGTTTTGTATTTTTAGTTGAGACAGGGTTTTGCCATGTTGGTCAGGCTGGTCTCGAACTCCTGACCTCAGATGATCTGCCTGCCTCAGCCTCCCAAAGTGCTGGGATTACAGGTGTGAGCCACCATACCCAGCACTGGAAGCCTAGTTTTTACTTTTCCAACTTCCCCTGCAGCTAGATCTGACCTCTGAGCCATAAAACAAGTCTTCTGGGAGCCTTCTGGAAAAGAGTCTATGTTTCCTGATGAAAGGAATAGATATGATATGAGGAATGGCCCTTTCCACCATTGCCATGTGCCCTTCTTTTCTGCCTTTGAACCCATGATACCTGGCAGCCATTTTGTGGTCACAGGGAAAGGTCAAGAAAGTTACAGAGACACAGGCACAAAACCACTGAACAAACACTGGAGCCATCTTGTTCAGACTTCTTGATCTAAAAACAACCAAATACTTTTATTATTTAAGCCACTAATAATCAGCTAAATTGTTACCTGTACCTGAAAGCATTTCTACCTAACCTGGAGGCTCTCGTGGGGTCAAGGTAGGAGTTGGTGACTTCAGATCTGGAAGCAACCTAAGTGTCCATCAACAATGAATGGATAAAGACAATTTGGTACATGTATACAATGGAGTATTATTCAACCATAAAAAGAATGAGATCCTGCCATTTGCAACAATATGGATGGAACTGGATGCCATTATATTAAGTGAATAAGCCAGGCATGGAAAGACAGACTTTGCATGTTCTTGCTTATTTATGGGAGCTGAAAATTAAAACAATTGAACTCTTGGTGATAGGGAGTAAATGGTGATTACCACAGGCTGAGAAGGCAGTTGGGTTGGGGATTGAAGTAGGTAAGGATGGTTAATGGGTACAAAAATAGAAAGAATGAGTAAAGCCAGGCGCGGTGGCTCACCCCTGTAATCCCAGCACTTTGGGAGGCAGAGGCAGGTGGATTACTTGAGGTCAGGAGTTCAAAACAAGGCTGGCCAACATGGTGAAACCCCATCTTTAATAAAAATACAAAAATTAGCCGGGCATAGTGACTTGTGCCTGTAATTGCCGCTACTCAGGAGGCTGAGGCAGGAGAATTGCTTGAACCTGGGAGGTGGAGGTTGCAGTGAGCCAAGATCATGCCACTGCACTTCAGCCTGGGCAACAGAGCAAGAATCTGCCTAAAAAAAAAGAATGAATAAGGTCTAGTATTTGATAGCACAACAGGCAACAGGGTGAGTATAGCCAATAACAATTTAATTGTATATCTGAAAATAACTGAAAGCGTATAATTGACTTGTTTGTAACACAAAGGATAAATGCTTGAGATGGTGGATACCTCATTTGCTTTTATGTTATTATTATGCATTGCATGCCTATATCAAAATATCTCATGTACTCCATAAATATATATATGAACTAAAATTAAAAAACAAAAAGAGTTGGTGGCTTGGACTAGGGTGATAGTGCTGACTAGTAACTTTACACAGATTACTTCTATACTTAACCTTCAACTGTGATTGCTTTTCTCTCTCTCTCTCGATTGATAACTCTATTTGCTTATAGTTGCAGCTCCTCACGTCTAAGCATTCAAAGAGCCTTTTAATTTCCCAGTTTCTAGTTGATCCTTTCTCCATGCAGTCTTCCCTTAACTGTCAGGACAACATCATGGCTACCTTCGCTCATCCCTATGCAAGAACTGGCAGTGGATTCTGAATGAACCCAAGTGATTCTGCCTTGTATTCAAAGAATTCTATTGGATGAGCCAACTCTAATTGTACAACCATATGGCCTTATTAGTCTTCAAACACCACCTATTTCAGCTTCTGGCCATAGCTTTGTTACTCATCTAAAAAGCATCCATTATGCCTTCTATGTCAAATCAAACACATTGTTAAAAATGATGCTTTCTTTCATGTTCACTAAGTTAATCTTTACAACCAACCCATGAGATTGGTTTTATTGTCCTCTTTTCTCTAATGTGAAAACTAAGAGTTAGAGTGATTTCCTTGTTCAAGATAAAAAAATGAGTAAAGAGACAGAGCTGGGATTTGAATCCAAGTTCTCTGATTCCATGCCCAGTGTCCTTTCTTGAGCTTTTCTCTTGCAAATTCTCAATTGTTTCTGTCTGCGATACTTTCTCTTTGGCTTTCTGTCAATGTACATCTACCTCTACCCTCCAACCCTTTCAAGAACTTTCTTGAAATTTGTCTCATATGGAAATCTTTGTCAAGTTTTCTCAGTGCTTTGAATATAGTTGAATTACAAACTGTTTTTGTTTTTTGTTGCTTGTTTGTTTTGAGACAGAGTCTCGTTCTGTCACCCAGGCTGGAGTGTAGTGGTGCGATCTCAGCTCATTGCAACCTCCACCTCCAAAGTTCAAGTGATTCTCATGCCTCAGCCTCCTGAGTAGCTGGGATTACAGGTACACGCCACTATGCCCGGTTAATTTTTTTGTATTTTTAGTAGAGATGAGCTTTCACCATGTGGCTGAGGCTGGTCTTGAACTCCTGATCTCATGATCTGCCCACATTGGACTCCCAAAGTGCTAGGATTACAGGTGTGAGCCACCATGCCTGGCCTACAGACTGTTTTGTATGATGACAATATCAATTGTAGTTGGTTCATTGGTCTTCAGTAATTTTATTTCTCTACAACCTGTCTCTTCAACCAGATCTCAGGATTCCCAGGGGCAGAATCAAGCAATATATTCTTCCTTGCTTTTTTGGTTGTAGCTTTTAGTACTTAGAAAAATGCAGTTTTATTTACCTGTAATTGATGCTTGTCTAATAAACGGGTAAATAAAACAAGAACCTTGCATTAAATCTGTGTATCTGGCTGCAGATAATTCTCCACATCCTTTGATTTTATTCTTACATTCACAGAATCTAAGTCCTAGTAAGAACCATTTCCTTTTTCTTTGCAATAAAAATCTCAACATGTTCCCTATTGTGATATCTTATTTGATAACCTTTCTAATTAGCGTTACATTTTAAATGCTTTTAAAATGCCCCATTACATATTTGTCCAATAGTCCATGACAGTTCAGATATGTAATTGCTATTATGGATTACCTGGTGACCATCATTAAGTAATTAGACTTAAACATGTGTAGTGCTAATTAGGAAAGTTATCAACTATGGGCAGTTAAGATAATAGGGAACATGATGATGATTTTTTTTTTTTTTTGGAACTGCAGTAAAAACATGGCTACAGGGAAATGGATGAATCTTTTGTGAATTTAGTGCCTGAGGAAGTAAGGAGCCATTTTAACAATGGAAAATTTGGCACAGCAGAAAGTGACTTTGTGAATTGTGCCCTCTTCTTGTCACTCTGTTAATAACTGACTGTGACTGCCAAAATACTTCTCCTGGACTGTACTAGGGGAGTAAAAGGGGTCAAGCCTGGAGAAAGATATACCCATAGAGGGCCCCTTAACTGCTCCCTAGATCAGTCCCCCAAATCAATATTGCTGTATTTTCAGCCTCACTTTCACAGCCCTGTGACCTATCAGGCCTTTACTTAACATATTCTATTAAGTGGTGTGGGTTTTTCCCCCATGAAAAAATAATGACTGCTTTATTAAGAATCATCCAAGATGGCCCAAAGTTTTTACAAAGGCCACTTGACCCTGACCATTGTTTCAAGTAGTTTTTGAAACATTGGAGAATTGTTACAGCATAAAAGCAAAAAATGTGACATGTTCTCTGAGAGAACGTGATATGCTTTTGGAAGGTTTCATTTTTTTTTTTTTTTTAAAGAAATAGTATTTCACTATTCCTAAATGTAAGAAGCAGGTTTGGTGGGACTATGAAGGAGTAAACTAGTTGTTTAAATGCCATTTCAGAAACATACATAAAATGATATGTGACATTTTATATGTATATGCACATTTTCCTTAAGAGAAGGGTTACATTTTCATCAGATTCTGCCCTTGAGCCTTTGGTAAGCTGGGACATAGATGAACATTATATGCCGGGCACCAAGGAATGGTATGATGTAAGAGACTTAGGATGCTCTATTAGTGTTACTGAAAAATAATCATAGCCAAAATTCAACTGGTGAGACAAACATTTTATGGGCCCAGCACGCTTCTGCTGCATGACTCTACTATCTTGAGACAAACCTTCTTCTAATCTCCCAGAGCCACCTTTCCTAATTATATGGCAAAGAGCAATGGAAACTTCAGGGTCATCTCAAGGTCATTATTGTCCATCAGAGGCCTGTTGGCTGCCTGGAGAACTCTCTGGGGTCTTGGGAGAAAAAGAGAAGGGGGTGGATTTTGACTTCTCAACCATAGAATGTTCCAGAGTCCCTTTGCCACCTTATGACTCAGGCAGTCATGACTTCTTTTACAGAGTCAAAGTTTAGGTAGGTTTAAGGCACATCTTGCTGGATCAGGGGTAGCTGTCCTCTGAAATGATTCAGAGGGCTGTTGGTTCATATGGACCTGTATATACGCTTTAATCCCTGTTTCCCTCCCCATCTAGTCACAGTTGATGTCCCAAACTGTGTGTTAGGCCACTTGAGCTTGCCACTTCATTTTATTCAATCTTGGATATGACATCTTGTCCACGGACACACTAATTTTAGAGCCTGGGAAATTTCTGACTTCTTCATACATGGACTTTAGAATGCGATTAGAGAAGTAAAGATGGATATTTTGGCAGGCATTTTCTTTTTCAGGTGAGATAAAGACATCTTCATATATTACTCCTCTTCTCCCAAATGAGCATCTGTTTTGGTATGACTGGGCAGCTTTGCCCTCCTCTATTCAATGTGGAGCTATTTCCTGGTTAATTCTTCCCTCTCTTAACTTGGCAAACATCTGTGGCATGCTGCTGTGTGCATGGTGCAGACTGCCATGAAAGATGTAAGCAGGGCCTGTGTACTGCCCTGCCCTGGGCTGTTGGAGAAGTAGCTCATTTCATGGGAAGTTTATGAATGTAAGTGCTGAATAGCAATTCAAGGCAGCATTAAGGGAAGTGTAACCAGGCTGTTAAGATTGTGATAGTCTCCTGAAGGAGGTGGGGCTTGACCTGAGTCTTGAAGGACGGTAGAGAGTAGGCAGGAGGACATCTCAAGTGGGGGAATTGGTATAAACAAAGGAATGAGGTTAATTCAGTTTGTGTGTGTGTTTGCGCACGTGTGTGTGTGTGTGTGTGTGTGTGTGTGTGTGTGTGTGTGAGTTTGTACAGCAGGGGAAGGTGGCGATAAGACTAGACAGAAAGGTAGACTCGAAATAGATCATGGGAGATCTGGAATTTTGTGTGTTCTTAAATCTTGATCCAATAGATCATGGGCATTATTAGAGAACTTGTTAATGGTTTGAGGGAAGAAATCTGACACCTATAAGGCACCCATGATGTGTCAAGCTCTGTGCTTGGTCTTTTACTTACATAAATAATTTCATCTCAAAATTACCTCTCCAGGAAGCATCTTCATTTCTCAGTTGGGAAAACTAACTTTAAGAAATGTTTTTGTTATGGACTATTATGTGCCTCCTGATAAAAGTACAAAAATCATCCATAAAGTATTCTTGCCAAAAATAGAGCTTCTATGGCATCAAGTCTCTAAACACTACCAACAGTTTACAGGCCAGCAGAGAACAGAGGAACATGTTAAATGATACACGAAATACAATCAAGAATCCCAGAAAGCACAGGATGAAAACAATAAAAAAGATTAAGAAAATTGGAAAATTACATATACAAAATAAGAGAAAATAGTATAATGAACTTTCTGTGTATCCATCACTTAGTTTCAGCAATTGTCACCTTATGACCAATCTTGTTTCATCGATACCCCTCTTGTCATCCCTCCAGTAATTACCTTGAAGGAAATCCCAGTTGTCACATCTCTTCAACCACAAATATTTCAATGTATGTTTTTAAAAGATAAAGACTCTTTTTTTTTTTTTGGGACAGAGTTTCGCTCTTGTTGCCCAG
>CAUYQU010009088.1:0-22094 GCA_963574635.1 Cheracebus regulus | reverse complement strand
AGCGCTTCCAATTGCTCTTCTCCTTGTGGGGATGGGACCAGTGGAGCCTGACTAAAAGGGCACCCAGTCCCGTATACTCCACACCGAGAAGCGCCACACCGGGGTGCCGGCAAAACAGCCGTGCCGGCCAAAAGAGTCGCGTTGGCAACCCGTGTGGCTTGTTCCCTGGGAATCTCCCAGTTTGTGGGCAACAAAAATTCGTCTGAAATTGCGGTGTCCACTTGCTCTCTGTGCTTTCACTGGGAGCTACAACCCTGAGCTGCTGGTACGTGGCCATCTTGGATCTTTCTCCACCTGGTTTTTCTGTTTCTTACTTTTCCTTTGGCGGATGCCCGTTCCCCACAGAGCCGGACCTTCCCAGGTTCGCTGTGCTTGCTGTGAAACTCTCGGTCCTCAGCGCTTCCAATTGCTGTTTTCCTTGTGGGGATGGGACCAGCCGAGCCTGTCCTTCCCGTATACTCCGCACTGGGAAGCGCCGCGCTGGGGCACCAGCAAAGCAGCTGCGCAGGCCAAAAGAGTCGCCCTGGCGACCAGTGTGGCTCCTCTGCCGGGAATCTCCTGGTCTGTAGGCAACAAAAATTCGTCGGAAAGTGTGGCATCCACTCGTTCTCTGCACTTTCACTGGGAGCTACATTCCTGAGATGTTGCTAATCGGCCATCTTGGATCTCTCTGATTTATAAATATTTTTATCATCCTAAAATGACTATAATGACCTTGTCTTCTTCTATTTCTTTTTTTACAGTTGTCATGAAATATATTTTATCTGATAGTACAAATACAGGTACTCCTGCTGTTTTATAGTTTCCATTTGCATGGAATATTTTTTGCATTCCTTTATCAGGCTACTTGTATCTTTATAAATTGAATTTCTCATAGGCAGCATATAGTAGGGTCTTGCGTGTGTGTGTGTGTGTGTCCATTCAGCCACTCTGTGTATTTGATTAAGGAATTTAGTACAGTTACAGTCAGTGTTACTATTGATAGGAAAGGATTTATACTGCCATTTTGTTATTTGGGTAAAAGTGATTTTCTTTGGTAGTATGGTTTAATTTTTGCTTTGTTTATGTATCTGTTAAATGTTTTCATTTTGTGGTCATCATGAGGCTTGCAAATAACATTTTATAACCAATACTTTAAACTGATGACAATGTCGATGATTGCAAAATAAATAAACAAATGAAAAGCAGAGAAAAACTAAGAAACTCTACCAGTAACTTCATCTCCTACCTCTTGACTTTTTGTTGTATCTATTTATATCTTTTTAAACTGTCCCTGAAAAAGTTGTGTGGTTATTCTTTGAGGGTTCTGGCTTCTAGTCTTTCTACTAAAGATATGGATAGTTTACACACTAATTACAGTGTTAGAGTATTCTATATTTGTCTGTGTATTTATTATTATCAGTAAGTTTTACACCTACAGATGATTTATTGCTGTTTATTAATATCCTTTTCTTTAAGATTGAGGCACTCCCTTTAGCATTTTGGATTTTTAATTGTACTTTAAGTGCTGGGGTACATGTGCAGAACATGCAGGTCTGTTACATAGGTATACACGTGCCATGGTGGTTGGCTATATCCATCACCATGACATTTACAATAGGCATTTCTCCTAATGCTATCCCTCCTCTAGACTCCCACCCCCAGACAGGCCCTGGTGTGTGATGTGCCCCTCTCTGTGTCCATTGTTCAACTCCCACTTACGAGTGAGAACATGCGGTGTTTGGTTTACTGTTCTTGTGTTAGTTTGCTGAGAATGATGGATTCTAGCTTCATCCCTGTCCCTGCAAAGGACATGAACTCATTTTTTTTTTTATGACTGCATGGTATTCCCTGATGTATATGTGCCACCTTTTCTTTATTCAGTCTATCATTGATGGGTATGTGGGTTGCTTCCAAGTCCTTGCAATTGTGAACAGTGCTGCAATAAACACACGTATGCATGTGTCTTTATAATAGAACAATTTATAATCCTTTGGGTATATATCCAGTAATGGGATTGCTGGGTCAAATGGTATTTCTAGTTCTAGATCCTTGAGGAATTGCCACACTATCTTCCACAATGGTTGAACTAATTTACACTCCCACCAACAGTGTAAAAGTATTCCTATTTCTCCACATCCTCTCTAGCATCTGTTGTCTCCTAACTTTTTAATGATTGCCATTCTAACTGGTGTGAGATGGTATCTCAATGTGGTTTTTATTTGCATTTCTCAAATGACCAGTGATGATGAGCTTTTTTTTTATGTTTGTTGGCTGAACAAACGTCTCCTTTTGAGAAGTGTCTGTTCATATCCTTTGCCCACTTTTCGATGGGGTTTTTTTTTCTTGTAAATTTGTTTAAGTTCTTTGTAGATTCTGGATATTAGCCCTTTGCCACATGGGTAGACTGCAAACATTTTTCCCATTCTGTAGGTTGCCTGTTTACTCTAATGATAGTTTCTTTTGCTATACAGAAGCTCTTTATTTTAATTAGATCTCATTTGTCTATTTTGGTGTTTGTTGCCATTACTTTTGGTGTTTTAGTCATGTCTTTGCCCACGCCTATGTCCTGAATGGTATTGCCTAGGTTTTCTTCTAGGGTTGCTTATGGTTTTAGGTCTTATATTTAAATCTTTAATCTGTCTTGAGTTAATTTTTCTACAAGGTGTAAGAAAGGGATCCAGCTCCAGCTTTCTGCATATGACTAGCCAGTTTTCCCAACACTATTTATTAAATAGGGAATCTTCTCCATTGCTTATTTTTGTCAGGTTTGTCAAAGATCAGACAGTTGTAGGTATGTGGTGTTATTTCTGAGGCCTCTATTCTGTTCCATTGGTCTATATATCTGTTTTGGTAACAGTACCATGCTGTTTTGTATACTATAGCCTTGTAGTATACTTTGAAGTCAGGTAGTGTAATGTGTAATGCCCCCTGCTTTTTTTTTTTTTTTTTTTTGCTTAGAATTGTCTTGGCTATGCAGGCTCTTTTTGGTTCCATATGAAATTTAAGGCATTTATTATTTTTTTCCCAATTCTGTGAAGAAAGACAATGGTAGTTTGATGGGGATAGAATTGAATCTGTGGATTACTTTGGGTAGTATGGCCATTTTCATGATATTGATTCTTCCTAAACATGAGCATGGAATGTTTTTCCATTTGTTTGTGTCCTGTCTTGTTTCCTTGAGTGGTGGTTTGTAGTTCTCCTTGAAGAGGTCCTTTATATCCCTTGTAAGTTGTATTGCTAGGTATTTAATTCTCTTTGTAGCAATTGTGAAAGGGAGTTCACTTATGATTTGGCTCTCTGTTTGTCTGTTACTGGTTCATAGGAATGCTTGTGATTTTTGCACATTGATTTTGTATCCTGAGACTTTGCTGAAGTTGCTTATCAGCTTAGGGAGATTTTGAGCTGAGACAGTGGGGTGTTCCAAATATACAATCATATTGTCTGTAAACAGAGACAATTTGACTTCCTGTTTACCTATTTGAATATCCTTTATTTCTTTTTCTGGCCTGATTGCTCTGGCTAGACCTTCCAATACTATGCTGAATAGGAGTGGTGAGAGAAGGCATCCTTGTCTTGTACCAGTTTTCAAATGGAATGCTTCCAGCTTTTGACCCTTCAGTATGATATTGGCTGTCAGTTTGTCATAAATAGCTCTTATTATTTTGAGATACATTCCATTGATACCTAGTTTATTGAGAGTTTTTAGTATAACAGGTTGTTGAATTTTGTCAAAGGCCTTCTCTGCATCTATTGAGATAATCACGTGGTTTTTGTCTTTGGTTCTGTTTATGTGATAAATTACATTTATTTATTTGTGTAGGCTGACTAGACTTCCACCCGAGGATGAAGCTGACTTCATTGTGATAGATAAATTTCTTGATGTGCTGTTGGATCTGGTTTGCCAGTATTTTATTGAGAATTTTTGCACTGTTGTTCATCAGGGATATTGGCCTTAATTTTTTTTTTTTTTAAGTTGTGTCTCTGCCAGGTTTGGTATCAGAATGATGTTGGCCTCATAAAATGAGTTAGGGAGGATTTCCTCTTTTTCTATTGTTTGGAATAGTTTCAGAAGGAATGGTACTAGCTCCTCTTTGTACCTTTGGTAGAATTTGGCTGTGAAAACCATCTGGTTCTGGACTTTTTTTTGGTCAGTAGGCTATTAATTGCTGCCTCCATTTCAGACCTTGTTATTGGTCCATTTAGGGTTTGACTTCTTCCTGGTTTAGTCTTGGGAGGGTGTGAGTGTCTAGGAATTTATTCATTTCTTCTAGATTTTCTGTTTTATTTGCATAGAGGTGTTAATAGTATTTTCTCATGGTAGTTTGTATTTCTATGGGATTGGTGGTGATATCGCCTTTATCATTTTTTATTGGATCTATTTGATTCTTCTCTCTTTTCTTCTTTATTAGCCTGGCTAGTGGTCCATTTTGTTGATTCTTTTCAGAAAACCAGCTCCTGGAATCCGGAGCTTGATTTTTTGAAGGGTTTTTTGTGTCTCTATCTACTTCAGTTCTGCTCTGATCTTAGTTATTTCTTGTCTTCTGCTGGTTTTGGAATTGGTTTGTTCTTGCTCCTCAAGTTCTTTTAATTTTGATATTAGGGTGTCAATTTTAGATTTTCCCTGATTTCTCTGTTGGGCGTTTGGTACTATAAATTTTCCACTACATACTGCTTTAAATGTGTCCTAGAGATTCTGGTATGTTGTGTCTTTTTTCTCATTGGTTTCAAAGAACATCTTTATTTATGTCTTCATTTTGTTATGTATTCAGTAGTTATTCAGGGGAAGGTTGTTCAGTTTCCATGTAGTTGTATGGTTTTGAGTGAGTTTTTTAATCCTGAGTTCCAATTTGATTGCACTGTGGTGTGAGGGACTGTTTGCTATGATTTCCATTCTTTTGCATTTGCTGAGGAGTGTTTTACTGCCAAATATGTGGACAATTGTAGAATAGATCTGATGTGGTGCAGAGAAGAATGTATATTCTGTTGATTTGGGGTGGAGGATTCTGTAGATGTTTATTAGGTCCACTTGGTCCAGAGCTGAGTTCAAGTCCTGGATATCTTTGTTAATTTTCTGTTTCGTTGATCTGTCTAATATTAACAATGGGGTGTCAAAGTCTCCCACTATTATTGTGTAGAAGTCTAAGTCTCTTTGTAGGTCTCTAAGAACTTGCTTTATGAATCTGAGTGCTCCTACACTGGGTGCATATATATTTAAGATTGTTAGCTCTTCTTGTTGCATTGATCCCTTTACCATTATGTAAGGCCCCCTCCCCGTTTTTTTTTTTTTTTTTCCTTTTTTGATCTTTGATGGTGTAAAATCTGTTTTATCAGAGGCTAGGATTGCAACATCTGCTTTCTTTTTGCTTTCCATTTGCTTGGTAAATATTCCTCCAACCTGTTATTTTGAGCCTATTTGTGTCTTTTCATGTGAGATGGGTCTCCTGATACAGCACGCCAATGGGTCTTGACTATCCAATTTGCCAGTCTATGTCTTTTAGGTAGGGCATTTATCCAATTTACATTTAAGGTTAATATTGTTATGTGTGAATTCGATCCTGCCATTATAATGCTAACTGCTTATTTTGCCCGTTAGTTGATGTGGTTTCTTCCTAGTGTCGATGGTCTTTACAATTTGATATGTTTTTGCAGTGGCTGGTACCAATTGTTCTTTTCTATGTTTAGAGCTTCCTTCAGGAGCTCTAGTAGGGTATGCCTGGTGTTGATGAAATCTCTCAGCATTTGCTTGTCTATAAAGGATTTTATTTCTCCTTTGCCTATGAAGCTTAGTTTGGCTGGATATGAAATACTGGAATGAAAATTCTTTTCTTCAAGAATGTTGAATATTGGCCCCCAACTCTCTTCTGGCTTGTAGGGTTTCTGCAGAGAGATCCACCGTGAGTCTGATGGGCTTCCCTTTGTGAGTAATCTGACCTTTCTCTCTGGCTGTGCTTAGCATTTTTCCCTTCATTTCAACCTTGGTGAATCTGATGATTATGTGTCTTAGGGTTGCACTTCTTGAGGAGTATCTTTGTGGTGTTCTCTGTATTTCCTGAATTTGAATGTTGGCCTGCCTTGCCATGTTGGGGAAGTTCTCCTGGATAAAATCCTGGAGAGTGTTTTCCAACTTGGTTTATTCTCCCCTTTACGTTCATGTACACCCATCAAACATAGATTTGGTCTTTTCATGTAATCTCACATTTCTTGGAGGCTTTGTTCATTTCTTTTCACTTTTTTTTCTCTAATCTCGTCTTCTTGCTTTATTTCATTGAGTTGATCTTCAGTCTCTGATGTCCTTTCTTCTATATGATCGATTTGGCTATTGAAAGTTGTGAATGCTTCAGGAAGTTCTTGTGCTGTGTTTTTCAGCTCCATCGGGTCATTTATGTTCTTCTCTAAACTGGTTATTCTAGATAGCATTTCATCTAACCTTTTTTCAAAGTTCTTAGTTTATTTGCATTGGGTTAGAACATGTTCTTTTATTTCAGAGATGTTTGTTATTACCCACTTTCTGAAGCCTGCTTCTGTCAATTCATCTGACTCATTATCCCTCCAGCTTTGTTCCCTTGCTGGTGAGGAGTTGTGATCCCTTAGAGGAGGAGAGCCTTTCTGATTTTGGGTGTTTTCATCCTTTTTCTGCTGCTTTCTTCCCATCTTTGTAAATTTATCTACCTGTGGTCTTTGGTGACTTTCAGATGGGGTCTCTGAGTGGACATCGTTTTTGTTGATGCTGAAGTTATTTCTTTCAGTTTTTTAGTTTTCCTTCTAACAGTCAGGCCCCTCTGCTGTAGGGCTGCTGGAGGTCCATTCCAGATCCTACTTGCCTGGGGATCACCTGTGACAGCTGCAGAATAGTAAGGGTTGCTGCCAGTTTCTTCATCTGTTATCTTTGTCCCAGAAGGATACCCACCAGATGTCAGCCTTAGCTCCCCTTTATGAGGTGTCTCTTTGGATATACAAGGGTTGGGGAGCTGTTTGAGGAGACAGTGTGTCCCTAATAGGAGCTCAAATGCTGATCTGTGAGCTCTGTTGTTCCGTTCAGAGCTGTTGGGCAAGTACATTTAAGTCTACTGCAGTGGAACTCATAACTGCCTTTTTCCCCAGGTGCTCTGTCCTGGGAAGGTGGGGCTTTATTTACAAGTTTCTGACATGCTGCTGCCTTTTTTTCAGAGATGCCCTGCCCAGCGAGGCGGTAGCCTGGTAACAGTCTGCCAGTAGAGGCATTGCTGAGCTGCTGTGGGTTCTGCCCTGCTGCTGTGGGTTCTGCCCTGCTGCTGTGTGAACTTCCTTGCAGTTTTGTTTATAGGGGTATAGTTAGAACTGCCTCAGTAATGGCAGTCTGCCTCAGTAATGGTGGACTGTCTCTGTAATGGTGGACTGCCTCAGTAATAGTGGACTGCCTCAATAATGGCAGACTGCCTCGGTAATGGTGGACCACATCAGTAATGGTGGACTGCGTCGGTAATGGCGGATGGCCTCGGTAATGGCGGACGCCCTTCCCCTCACAGATCTGGACCTTCCTGGGTCCAGCTGTGCTTGCTGTGAAACTTTCCATCCAGAGCATTTCAGATTGCTGGTCTTTGTAGGGGTGGAACCTGCCAAGCCGGATCACCTTGCTCCCTGTTTCAGCCCCTCTTTTTTCAGTTGAATGGGTGACTCTGTCTCCCAGACATTCCAGGCACCAGTTGAAATGACCGCCCCGATTTGTGTGAGTTTTTGTGCAGAGACCTGTTGTGCCAGCTGAAACAGCCATGCTGGAAACTCATGGTGCTTTTCCGCCTGGGAATCTCCTGGTCTGTGGGCAGTAAAATCTCTTTTGGAATTGCAGTGTTCACTCACCCTCTGCATTGTTCTTGCTGGGAACTGCACTCCACAGTTGTTCCTATTCAGCCATCTTGGATCTATATCTCTTCTTCATTATTAACTCTTTGATCCTGGGGTTGTTCCCCTGAGAGGCTTTAAACAGGAGTAAGGGGCTGGTGTTCATTAAAGCTGGGTCTTCTGTTGTGCAGCTTTAAACAGTGAATTGCCAGCAATAAGTGACACTCCTAGAAGATGTTGAGGCTAAGCTGGACACCAGCAAGCACTTGCTTGCTGCAGGAAGCCCAAGCCCTATGGTGACTGTATGTCTGAAGGGGACACCTCTAGATCCTGCCCCTGTGACCTTGGTGTTGGGCCTGGTACCATGATAGCCATGGGAGAAAGTACTATAAGGGTGGGCTGGGTCTTTGCACATAAGCCTTGGAGAACTTGAAGGCTTTTGCAACCAGTGCAGGGTTCTTGGTGCAGGGTTCTTGGTGCAGGGCTAAATTCTGTGAATACAGAGCTCCTCTATGGTGAGTGGAAAAACATCCACTTATGCTGAGATTTTCAGTGGCATTCACAGGAATCAGTATCTCTGACAGCTGAACAGAACAGCACCCACACTCATGCCATGTGTGACTCTCAGAAATGGCTCCCAGAATGGGGGGACATCACCAACCACCAGAAAAGCTTTGGGTGCTAAAGCCAGTTATCCCCTAACGGGGTATATGTTTTGGGCTGGGCAGTTTGCTGCCTTCTTCTTTGGACTTTAGCAGCAAAAACCAGGTCGACTTCTTTGTGTCAGGAGTGAGACGCTGGATATATAAACATACAAATGGGCAAGAGTCAGACTATGTAAAAATAGAACTGACCCACAGCCTGCAGCAACCAGTCTAGAAAACCAACCTGTTATCTACAGTAACTAGCTCAGAATGCCAGGCTGCCCTCTAGAAGTAAGACTTGTAGGAAGTCAGACCACTGTCTCTCTCATTATCATTATTACTATTTTTTTAGAGATGGGGGTCTCACTCTGCTGCCCAGGCTAGAGAGGGCAGTGGTGCAATCATAGCTCTCTGTAGCCTAGAACACCTGGGCTCATTCAATCCTCCTACATCAGCCTTCTGAGCAGCTGAGACTATAGGCATGCACCGACACACCCAACTAATTTTTTAAAGTTTTTTCTAAAGATGAGATCTCTCTCTATGTTGCTCAGGCTGGTCTTGAACTCTTGGCTTCAAATGATCCTCCTGCCTCAGCCTCCCAAAACGCTAGGATTATAGGCATGAGCCACTGCTCCCAGCCCAGACCACTATCTCTAGTAACAATTCAGAAAGCCAGAAATGGCATCTCTGGTAATTGGCCCAAAATTATCAAGACTTGATTCACAACTCACAGCATTCCTAATTTTTTTTTCTGACTTTAAATTTAGGACCAACCCCAAATGTCAAATATACTTCCTTAACCAACCAGATAGTATGCCATCCCAACCAAACTTTTTTAGAATACAAGAGTGAAACAAAATTCAGATCATGCTGTTTCAACTACTTAGATGGGAACATACCATTGTTTTGTTCATTCTTTCCACTTTTGGAGCTTATGCTGTTTATTTTACTGGAAGAGTTGGGCGCAGGTGACCCCGGTGCATGCAGGTGATCCTGGTGGGGTAGCCCAGTGTGGCACGCTGCCTGCATCCCCACTGCTGGGCTGTGTGCATTACTGCCCTGTCTCAAGAAACTAGCCAAAGACACCATTCCACAGAAAGGAAAATCGATAAGCAATTTTTTCCCCCATGTACCTCTGTGGGTGAAAAGGACAACACCCACCCACCCATGACTGTGAGGGAGAGTGCCTGGAGTGAAAGGCAGTATACCACACGGCTCTAAATGAAAATAAAGACAAATGAGGAAGCCAAAAAAGGCCCTAGCAGATAGATGCTGATGTGCAGAGAGGTATTTTTCATTGGCATTTAATTTTAGTTCGCCCAGGCACTTTTGCATCAGGGTTTGTTGTTGGTGGAGCTATAATTCTATTTACAGATCGACAACAAGGAATATTTTTCAGGGTGAAGGGTAAGTCTTGTATCTCTTGAATGCGAATCTTTCCCATGGCCTCCTCATCTTTCCCAGTTTGGAGAGTACTTTACAGAAATTGCAAGTAAGTGATGAAATGTGAGTGCAGAGGGAAGAGAATTCCTCCTGTGTTTTCGAAATGGAGCTTGCCACAACCGTAATCTATCATTTTTTGCTTCCAAAGCATTGCCACTTAAACAGAGCTGATTCAGCTGAGTTTGAGGAAACAGTAGCAACATCAAGTTAAAGAAGCTAAGTGATTTTTTTTTTTTGGTTGATAACATGCCTATTTCTTTGTTGCTTTCTGAAATAAGTGTTGTAGTCAACACTGTTCATTGTATTTTTTCAGAGTGGAAAAATATTTAGTCCTAAAACATTTTCCAACCTTTTGACTATGGGATCAGTCTAAATAAATGAACCCAAAGGCCTCCAACATTTTTGACAAGAGTAAACATTCTTTTTCTAGGAAAACTGGCAAACTCTTTTTCTTTCTGACTTGCTTTTCCCAGTAGGTGATGAAATAATATTGCAGATATAACAAATATTATTAATTATATCAAGATGATGAAGCAACAGAAAAGTTCTAGAAACAACCTTAACCCATTAATAGAATTAATGCTTGCATTATTTCCTCTAACTCGTTTTATTTTCTCTGTGTGCCGAGGAGCATGAAATTGTCATGTAAATAATGTCACATCTGTGCAAACAATTTAAAAGGTGTTCTCCAAATCCACATTTAAGCTGTTGTTTCTCTTAGTTTGTTAACTGTGGTCTTCCCTGCAGTTGTTGCCCACCTCACATGGGAGCTGCATATTGACTCTGTGTTGAACACTCATCCCTATGTGTGTTCAAGGATCTGAAGTGAGTGCACATCAGCGCTTTCTGGAATTAAGATTCTGGCAGCAAAGACAGTTAGCAAAGTCTCGTATAAATTTCCTTAGTGTTCCTAGCTGGCTTCATAACACTTCTAAAGGTAATTTAATTTTTCTTTTCGCATTGGCTGAGTTTGTTTTTATGTCTTAATGTTTGTATCCCAAAGGTCCCTGTGGCCTCGTAGCTTCCCGATTATTCTCTATGGACCCCCATTAGATATCTTTGCAGGCAGAGGCTGGTAGTGGCAAAGGGAAGTGATTACTGGGGAATCGTGACCATCCTGATCCCTAAAGCAACCTCTTAATTCAGTGCTTGGATCCAAATCCTGCAGGCTGGATGCTGAAACTGGAGAGTGTTCTAGCGTAATGCTGTTTCTAGCATGGTGTATTTTGTGTAGCTATTTGCTATTGGCTTGCACACACAAGTAGATGCACGGGCACATGCATTCGCATGCACACGTGCACACACACACACACACATGCACACACCCTTCACTGGGAACTTAGATCAATTAGCAATGGAAACCCAAACTATTCCAAAGAGAACAAGGGCGTAGATTTCAAACCTTTTAGATACTACAATCACATGTTTCACATCATCTCATTAAATTCAGGCCTAGCCAGTCAGGAATGCAGTTTCATTTGCTGGATGGTTATTTCCAAGGTACCTTTTGTTCTGCATTCAAATCATCTTAAATAAGTGCGCTATTCATGGTTTTGCACCGTGGCATCATCGGTCTTGCTACAGTGGCGTTACATCAGGCACTGGTATTCAGCACCAAACTAATTGCAGATCAGGTTTTAGCATCTCAAGGATGTGGGGGCTGGAAAAGGTTTTCTCCTGTCATTTGGGTTCTGGCAGAATAACATGATAACAATTTTCTAGCTCTCTTCTCCATGCTTCATTATTAAAGAGGCTACTGTTGGTGGAGGCTTTTTAGAGTGTGTAGACTGTGTGTGTGTGTGTGTGTGTATGTGTGTGTCTGTATGTGTGTGCATGCACACAAAAGACATGCAGGCCATTTGGGAAAGGAGGTTCAAAATGACACAGCAGGCTCAGATACAAACTGAACATCTAGGTTTAATGAGAATGTAACTTCAATTCTGCTTTTCTAAGTGTTGAATATTTGTACTGGCTTTCTTATTTCTCCTTCAACCTAATTTTAAACTCATACAGATGATCACACAGTACTGCTTACTGGCTGCTCACAGCTATCAGTTTCTGGTGGCCATGCTGGCCCATTTGAAAAATGGCTTGCATTAAACATGTATTTCACCTTGCCTGCCCAGATAACTAATTTCAAACCGTCCAGTCAGTGGCGACCTGTACGAGGTACTTGTCAGAGGACTCTCTCGGCTGTACCATAATAACTCTGGGTGGGGCTGGGGGTGAGGTGAAGTGGTGGTGACTTCCCTTCAGGGAATTTGTTGTCCATATGGGCACCACTGGGAGGAAGCTTCTAGTCCAGTGAGCATTTACTGAGGACCTGCTACGGAGTATAACTGTTACTTAAAATAAAAAACAGGCTCCTTGGAATTGCCTACATTATTTATATATCCCAGGTTACTCATCCAAGCATGGAGTGATCTCAAAGAGCATCATGACCGATTGCACTTGTTTTTATGACAGTTTTTCAGGAAAATGAAAGACTATGGTGTAGTGTTATTTTCCATCATGTTTGAATCATTTACAAATATGCCCTAGGAAGGAATCTAGAGAACTGTATGAAAAGTTCCAGTGGCATGGTGACACCACACAGTTGTAATCTGAAGCTCATCCTCAGGCGGAGGCATTTGCAGAGTCTGTCCCCCTTTCCCCCTTATTTCACAGTAGGGCAGATGGACATTTATTTATTTAGTTTGATTTTTTGAGATGAGGTCTTGCTCTGTTGCCCAGGCTGAAGTGCAGTGGTGTGATCTTGACTCACTGCAGCCTCTTCCTCCTGGGCTCAAGTGATTCTCCTGCCTCAGCCTCCAGAGTAGCTGGGATTGCAGATGCACCACCATGCCTGGCATTTTTGTGTGTGTGTGTGTGTAGTATTTTTAGTAGAGACAGGGTTTCACCGTTGACCAGGCTGGTTTCGAACTCTGACCTCCAGTGATCTGCCTTCCTTGGCCTCCCAGAATGTTGGGATTACAGGTGTAAGCCACCAAGCCCAGGTGGGCAGATGGACATTTGAAAGCCTGATTTGCTGGTGGTAAGATCATAGAGAAACTAATGCATGTTTGCTCGTCCTTAGCCATTCAGTAGTGATTCATTTATTCTATGATTACAATTCCAGGAACAAGAGTGTTATAGGGATATAAGATTATCGTTTTCTGGAAACCCACCAGAATTGCTTTTTTAAAAAATGTAACAACATATGTCCTTCAAGATAGCCTTTTGGAAACAAAACAGAGCGATATGTGCATTTAGGAATACAGTATGTTTATTTTATTCATGCTGTGCTAATTGAGTGTCTACTACATGCCATGCTCTGTTCTAGGCACTAAGAATAAAGCATCAGACAAATTAGCCTCTCTTTCTACCCTCTCCCAGAGAGCATTCTAGATAGTAAGATAAAGCACAAAAAAATACCAACTCCAGCACTTTGGGAGGCTGAGGTGGGCTGATCACTTGTGGTCAGGAGTTCGAGACCAGCCTGGCCAACATGGTGAAACCCCATCTCTACCAAAAATATTTTTAAAATTAGCCAGGTATGGTGGTGTGTGCCTGTATCCCAGCTACTGGGGATGCTGAGCAGGAGAATCACTTGAACCCAGGAAGTGAAGGTTGCAGTGAGCCGAGATCGCGCCACTGTGCTCCAGCCTGCGACTGGGCGAGACTTCATCTAACAACAACAACAAAAAGTAAAATACCACGTAGCATAAATGCTAAGATGGAAACTAAAGGAGGCATGGAGGCTGAGGGTGAGAGGACCCTATTGTGGTTGGCTGTGAAGGCAGGCATCCTAACCAGGGGTGATGTGAGCAGGACCAGAACATCCTGAGAGAAGCTAGGCAGTGGGTACTTAAGAAAGAGTACCCTGGCCTGGAGTGGGCCAGCATGAGGCTGCCGAGAGAGTCATTTTGTAAAACGACTGCCTGATGCTCCTTTGTCAGCCAATAGGCAGCCCAGAGGGAACTGCCCCAAAGCTGCAGATTTGAGTCCAGTGTTCCTTGTCCTGCTTGTACACAAAGCCGGAAACATCTCTGGGTGAAATTGTGCCTTAGGAACTTTTTTGGTATGAATGGAGATTAAAAAACACATCTTGTCAAATGACCTGAGATTCTAGGACTGTCCTGAAATGGCCAGGTGGTCTGCAGTAAGACATTAATCTTCCTGGCTGCATTCTCCTTCTGTAAACTGAGTTGGTAAGATGGACTCTAAGGGCCCCAGCAGTTGTGAGCCTCTCTCCATGTGAGCTCATGGGCCTGTCTCCATGTGAGTCAATGTACAATCTCCAAGCGAGCCTCATGCATCTCTCCATGTGGGCCTGTGTGTATCTCTCCCTGTGAGCCAATGCACATCTTTCCATGTGAGCCCCATGTTTATCTCTCCACGTGAGCCTGTGTGTATCTCTCCCTGTGAGCCAATGCACATCTTTCCATGTGAGCCCCATGCATCTCTCCATGTGAGCCCATGTGTATCTCTCCATGTGAGCCCATGTGTATCTCCCCATGTGAGCCCATGTGCATCTCTCCATGTGAGCCTGTGTATATCTCTCCCTATGAGCCCATGTGCATCTTTCTATGTGAGTCTCATGCATCTTTCCATGTGAGCCTGTGTGTATCTCTCCCTGTGAGCCAATGCACATCTTTCCATGTGAGCCCCACGCGTCTCTCCCTGTGAGCCAATGCGCATCTTTCCACGTGAGCCCCATGCATCTCTCCCTGTGAGCCCATGTGCATCTTTCCACATGAGCCTCATGCATCTCTCCATGTGAGCCTGTGTGTAGGCTTTCCTGTAAGCATATGTGAATTCTCACCTTGTAAGCTCCCGTTTAGCCTCTGTACACATATATCTATCCTCTGTTGTGAACTTGTGACAATCTCCTCTGGTAAGTTTGTGCAGTTCTAAAAACTTGTGAGCCATGGAGGTTTATAATAATGCATTGTTGGGAACCCCAGGCCTTCAGGCACTGATGGGTGTGCTCTACCTTTAAAAATAGCCTTTTCCAGAGTTTTCATCCAGTGGTGATTCCCCAGGCCTTTCATCCAGGTGTGATTGCCCAGGGCCAGGAGATCAGGGATTGCCTGTCTGGGCACCACCTGTGGGCAATGCCTTCTTTGGGCCCTCACCTGGGACCTCAATAGTGTCTGCTGTCCAGATCATGCTCACACTGGCTTTCTAGGAAATGATAGCATTGGTGTTTGTTCCTGCCAGCCTGGCAAGGCCACATAACCAACCACTGAACTACAGGAAAGGGAGCCCCTTGAAAGAGAAGGACAGTCCTGTCATCCATCTCAGTAACCCCTGGCTTGGCACATGGTAGACATTCACTAAATATCACTACTGAGAACTGCCCTGAGTGTGCTGCATCATACCCAGCTCTGAAGTGTTCCTTGCTTGGTAATTGGTCAACAGTAAAAGTTGGTTGATGTTTAGTTATGCCCTCAAACCTTGTGCGATGGTTAATACTGAGGTTAATACTGTAATGGTTAATACTTGATTGAATTGAAGGATGCAAAGTATTGATCCTGGGTGTTTCTGTGAGGGTGTTGCCAAAGAAGATTAACATTGAGTCAGTGGGCTGGGGAAGGCAGACCCACCCTCAATCTAGGTGGGTACCATCTAATCAGCTGCTAGTGAATCTAAAGCAGGCAGAAAAACATGAAAAGATTAGACGGGCTTAGCCTCCCAGGCTACATCTTTCTCCTGTGCTGGATGCTTCCTGACTTTTAACATAGGACTCCAAGTACTTCAGCCTTAGAACCTGGGGTGTCTTCCTTGCTCTTCAGCTTGTAGATGGCCTATTGTGGGACCTTGTGATCATGTAAGTTAATACTACTTAATAAACTCCCATATATATATATAATAATTACTTATTAATATTAACATACATTAATTAATTTATAAGTTAATATTAATAAGTAATTAATAATAATTGTTATTATAATACTACATATATAGGTAGTATTAACTATATAGTATTAATATATGTATTATTACTATATATATATGGGAGTTTATTAAGTAGTATTAACTCTATATATATGGGAGTTTATTAAGAGTTAATACAACTTAATAAATATATATATATATATATGGGAGTTTATTAAGTAGTATTAACTATATATATATGGGAGTTTATTAAGATATATATATATATATATATATATATGTATGTGTGTGTATATATATCTCTCTCTGATTAGTTCTGTCCCTCTGGAGGACCCTGACTAATAACACGTTGCTACTAGTTTGTAGTGAAAGCAAGTCTTGAACGAAATTTGCTGTTTATAGAAAGCAGGCAAGAACAGTTCATACAGCACATACCATCAGCCTGATAAAACCTCAGTTCTATGTCCTTCTAGATGAGTTCTGCACACCTTTTGGGGAAGGCTCAAAGACATATGTGGCAGCTTTCCAGTGACCGAACCCTGCCTTCCTACTAAGTAGACATCCAGAATCTTCCAATTTAGTTTCTACCAATAGGACCACTTAGGGTTAAGCTGTGGTGCTGCCCCTATGGGTATGGGCTTCAGACTTAGAATCTGCTCTCTAAACCCCAAAGCATTTTACTGCTGTGAGGAAGAAAGGTTAGAAATCCATAGCTCTTTAGATATGTGCAGACGTTAACATTTTAGTGGCTCAAAAGGAGTCCCATTTTCTCATTGGCAACTTTTTTAAAAAATAGGTAATCTAACTTGTATGAATATGCTTTTTCTTCACCTGTTCCTACTCGCTGGGGATCCTCTAAAGCTATTTACCTTATGATTGAAATGTGGTGTGATTGAAAATGTTACTCATCATAACCCTAGTAGGAGGTAAGTTCCCATTTCAAAATCTTTTGTGCTGGAGGGAGGTGGACGGTGCAGGTGCTGGGAGCAGGAGGCTGGAAAGAATAAGGAAGAGCAGACGTGGTGGCTGTGGAGAGAGGAATGGAGCCGAGGGGCAGCATGCCACATGGTATCTGCTGCTAGTCGTGTATTTAATGCGATGCCCATCTACCGTTTTCCCAGAGGAACTGCTTCCTACACATGGGGTCCAAGAGCTCAAAAGGTGGAGGAGGAGAGAACTGTGGCTCCTCCAGGTAGAGGACAACAGTCATGACCTATCCGAGAGTTCCCAGGAGAGTGCAACTGCTACCGCATCTCAGTTCTGCTGGGCCAGGGGAGGCCAGGCAGGCCCTTAGGCTACTTTTATTCCTAAGTAATGACTCTCATCCCTTCCACGGACATGTCTTCTGTGCAGGGGCCCTGCCCAGATCCCAGGGAGGCAAAGGATACAGTGGTGCTGCTTTGGTACTCAGCTCCTGGTCTTTCATTGAATGGAAACCAACACCCAGTATGTCTCTCTTCCTTCTTTCAATCCCAAAGGCACTGCATCTATTTACATAAATTGATCATGAACTTGGTATCAGCAATCTTATGTATGTCTTAATCTCGAATTTTGCACACTGGGGCTGTCCCCTAATACATGTGTTAAATTAAGTCTAGTCTAAAGCTGGTTCCTTACATATTTCAGGTTCAGCCTAAAGGTCTCCCTGTACATAATAGACTATAACCTAACTGGATGTGGAAATATATCGTAACCTACTCTTGTGCCAATCACTTAGTTCTGGCCAGTCACCAAGTTTTGGCAAAAGGCAGCCAACTATTGAAACCATGTTCAAGTAAGGCAAACGCCAAGCTATAAACAATTGGCCGTTTCTGGAGCCACTTCTGCTTTCTGTCCATCAGTCTTCCACCACACAGCTGCCCTGCAGCTTCTCTGAACCTATTCTGTTTCTGGAGCTGCCTGATTAATGAATCATTCTTTGTTCAATTAAACTCTATTGAATTTAATTTGTCTAAAGTTTTTAAAACGTTTGTAAAACTTTGTGTTGGATTGTAAATACGCATCCATTTTCCCCCCAGTTTTGTGGTTGGATTGTATTTTGGATTGTTCATTTAAGTGTGTGATTTTTTCCTGTATTTCTTCCTTTCTTGCCTTCCATTCATGTCCAGAATTGGTTCTGTCTGATTTTTTCCCAGTAGATAGTGGCAGGTTAGAGAATGAGAAATAGCCTGAAGTTTGAGGAAGAGGATTTAGGGTATTGTCATAGACAAAATAATAGCCCCTTCAAAGATGACCACCTCTTCACCTTTAGAATCTGTGGATATGTTTCCCTACACGGTCAAAAGGGTCTTTGCAGATGGGATTGACGATAGGATGGGGAGATGAGCCTGGATTATCAGGATGGGAACAGGGTAATCACAGGGATTCTTATATGAGGGAGAAGGAGAGTCAGAGGAAGTAGGATGACAGAAGTGGAGGTCAGAGGGGAGTGACTGGGCTTTGAAGATGGAGCTAGGAGCCATGGCCCAGAGAATGCAGACAGCCTCTAGCAGCTGGAAAAGGTGAGGAACAGATTCCCTCTGGAGTCTCCAGAAGGAACATTGGATGTTAGCCCAGGGCGGTGCATTTGGGATTTCTGACCTCCAGAATTATAACACAAATTTGTGTAGGTTTAAGCCACTATGTGGCAGTTTGTGACAGAAGCCATAGGAATTGATACAGATACCCCAGAGTAACGAAAGACTCACATATGGGGATTGGTGTTTTACCCAGGCTTAGGGGAGAAGGGCAAGGCAGAGGCTGGCGAGGAGTTTGTGAGTCCTGAGAGCTTAGGTGTCTGCACCGCTTCCCAGGAAGCTGAGGGGAATGGCTGCAGTGGGGAGTCCCTGCAAGGGGGACTCTGGACTATCCTGGTTCACAGCCCAGAGACCCAGGGCTGTGTTTAGAGTGCTAGAGTAGTTATTTTCAAGCTGGTCTGTAAGGAGAAATCTAGGGCCCAGAGAGGCTGGAGCTTTCTGAATAGAAGAACCCACATGCCTAATATAGTGTGGGGCAGTTGATACCAGGTGGTGGAACTCATTTGTAAATTAAATAAACTGCATGTCTAATAATAAACATATTTTATAGATTTAATGAATAATGTATCGTTTCACATGCTTTGAGCTTTTCATGTGCTTTCAAATTGAAGATTGCATGCCTTGGAAAGTAGGTAAGAAATATATAGCTTAGGACTGAATTATTTTAGAAAGCTTCTGCTTCCTCTCAGTAACTATAATGAGAAACAAATCCTACATAGATTTAAATGTAAGTAAGATATTTATTTCCCTTCCAGTGTACCATAGCTCCTTCTTCACTCTGCCTCAGTGAACTTAGAATATAAATATTTCCTATCAACCACTACTACTGTCCATTACTATCACTACTGCTACTGTTATTGTACTGCTATTATTACTACTGCTACTGTTGCTACTGTTACTACTGCTGCTATTACTACTACTGCTATTGTTACTACTACTGCTATTGCTACTGTTACTACTGCTGCTATTACTACTACTGCCATTGTTACTACTACTGCTGTTGCTGCCACTACTACTACTACTATTGCTGCTACTACTGCCTGTAACTACTGCTACTACTGTTACTACTGATGCTACTACAGTTGCTACTACTATTTCTGTTATTACTACTGATGGTCTGTATAGTTCTTCCATAGTCTTCTTTCCTTCCAAGGCCCCACTTTGTTTCTTTTGTGGGTAGAGGTTCTTTTCTTTCATCTTGTCTTTTAAATTTTTTAATTTTGGAATAATTAGAAACCCACAGGAAGTTGCAAAAAAAATATACGGGAGACCCTGGGTAGCCTTCACTTAATTTTCTATTATGATAACATTCCGTATGACTCCCATGTAATATCAAAACCAGAAAACCAACGTGGGAGTTTGCTTTTTAAATTTTAAGCAAGAATACACTCATTTTTAAAGATTTACAACTTTTATTTCCACCACAGTATGCATATATATACGTATGTATACACACACACACACACACACACACACACACACACACACACATTTACACAGTATGAACAAGAAACTGATGCACAATTTGTTGGTCATTAGATGGTTACATGACCGACTCTCAGAAAATGTAAGTATATTGGTTATTGATACTACCTTTCCTGTGTCTTTGTGATTTTCTTCTCTCATCCTGTGAGCACATCTTGGTGAAATCAGTGTTGCTAGTGGAAAATAGGGGAACAGTACATTAGAGGTCTGGAATCTTTGCATTCAACTATCATTTCTTTTCTTTTTTAGTTGTTTCCAGATGTTACTTATAAGTTATTATATTGGCTTATGCCATTTTCTAATAAAAAAATCTTAAAAAGCTTCGTTGTAGTGGGATGATTTTTTAATTAATATGGTAATATTTTAATATAAAGAAACTGAAGCAAAATGTGATTTCTTCTAACAGTATCCTGTCATTTACTATGAAGTGATTGGGCTTTAGAGCTCCTGTCGTTCTCATTCCCCAGGAAACTAGCACAGCAGCCTCTGTAGAGAGACTTCAGTAGAGGATTTTCTAGGCAGCAACAGAGCTACATTCTGGAGTCACTAGATGAAGTTTCTTGTGGAGTCTTCCTTTGGAAGTTGGCAAAGTTAGGTTCCTCTTCATCTGTGCAAAATGGCCATGAACAAAAGGGCCTCACAAGACCCTTTTCGAGCTCTATGAATTTTCTACTGCAGTTTTTCTGGCATAAGGCAAGACCTGAAATGTTCAAATTAATCATTCTGATTGCTTCAGTAGTCTCATCAGGTATTTCAATAGGGAGCATTGTCATTTCTTTATTCCTTGAATTTTGTCCTCCCCACAATCACACTGCCTCACTTTATGGAGCAGGTGCATGCACCATTGGCACATGAGTTCATCATTTAGAAGCAAGAGACCCAGTGGGCACAGACTGAAGGGGTGCTGAAGTTGGCCCTCCCAACATGGGAGCTCTGTGGGGGGCAGAGGTTTTGGAGTCTCACTAGTTAACTCACTTGTTCTTACCACTGGCTGTGCTTCACAGCAAAAATGGCAATGCCTTGGCTCCACCCAGACCACTTGGATCATAGTCCCCATGAGACAGGGCCCAATCTTGGCTTTTTTTCTTTTTTTAATTCTGAAAATATTTGCAGTATGTGTCATATATATATGTATGTATGTATTTAATTGCACTTTAGGTTCTGGGGTACATGTGCAGAACATGCAGGATTGTTGCATAGGTTTGCTGCCTCCATCCCCCTGTCACCTATATCTGGCATTTCTCCCCATGTTATCCCTTCCCAATCTCCCTACCTCCCACTGTCCCTCTCCTAGTACCCTCCAACAGACCCCAGTGTGTGATGCTCCCCTCATCGTGTCCATGTATTCTCATTGTTCAACACCCACCTATGAGTGAGAACATGCGGTGTTTGATTTTCTGTTCTTGTGTCAGTTTGCTGAGAATGATGGTTTCCAGATTCATCCATGTCCCTATAAAGGACACAAACTCATTGTTTTTTATGATTGCCTAGTATTCCATGGTGTGTATGTGCCACATTTTCCTTGTCTGGTCTATCATTGATGGGCATTTGGGTTGGTTCCAGGTCTTTGCTATTGTAAACAGTGCCACAGTGGACATACATGTGCATGTGTCTTTATAATAGAATGATTTACAATCCTTTGGATATATACCCAGTAATGGGATTGCTGGATCAAATGGAATTTCTATTTCTAGGTCCTTGAGGAATCGCCACACTGTCTTCCACAATGGTTAGACTAATTTACACTCCCACCAACAGTGTGAGAGGGTTCCTATTTCTTCACATCCTCTCCAACATCTATTGTCTCCAGATTTTTTAAAGATTGCCATTCTAACTGTTGTGAGATGGTATCTCAATGTGGTTTTGATTTGCATCTCTAATGACCAGTGATGAGCATTTTTTCATGTTTGTTGGCCTCATATATGTCTTCTTTTGGAAAATGTCTGTTCATGTACTTTGTCCACTTTTGAATGGGTTTGCTTTTTTCTTGTGAATCTGTTTTAGTTCTTTGTAGATTCTGGATATTAGCCCTTTGTCAGATGGGTAGATTACAAATTTTTTTCCTATTCTGTTGGTTGCCAGTTCACTCTAATGATTGTTTCTTTCACTGTGCAGAAGCTCTAGAATTTAATTAGATCCCATTTGTCTATTTTGGCTTTTTTTGCCAATGCTTTTGGTGTTTTAATCATGAAGTCCTTGCCTATGCCTATGTCCTGAATGGTTTTGCCTAGGTTTTCTTCTAGGGTTTTTATGGTATTAGGTCTTATGTTTAAGTCTTTAATCCATCTGGAGTTAATTTTAGTGTAAGGTGTCAGGAAGGGGTCCA
>CAUYQU010009084.1:0-46672 GCA_963574635.1 Cheracebus regulus | reverse complement strand
AAAATATATGACAGAGATGATATGTGAACCACAAAGCTTAACATCTTTAATATCTGGTCTTTAGCAGAAAACATTTGCAGAGCCCTGGTAAAGAATTCTCCCTAGAGACTTTGCTTTTCTTTCTTCCTTTTTTTTTTTTTTGAGATGGAGTTCCACTCTTATTGCCTAAGCTGGAGTGCCGTGGCATGATCTCGACTCACTGCAACCTCTGCCTCCTGGGTTCAAGTGATTCTCCTGCCTAAGCCTCCCAGGTAGCTAAGAACCACACTGGGCTAATTTTTTGTATTTTCAGTAAAGACAGGATTTCACCATGTTAGCCAGGATGGTCTTGATTTCCTGACCTTGTGATTCTACCACCTTGGCCTCCCAAAGTGCTGGGATTACAAGCGTCAACCACTACACCCAGCCTGAACAGCTTTAAAAAAGAGAAGTATGAGCTCAAACTCTTACATTCTCAGCTCAAAGTACCTATAAACCAGGGCTTTTCTATGACTTCTAAAACAGACAAGCAGAAAACCTTTTGATTTTTAGCAGCTAGAGGCCAAAGTAAATGAAAAAAAATCCAAATATTAATCTTTTGGATTGCTGAATTACAAAATCACTTGCATTCATCGTCTAACCACTCTCTTATTTGAAACAGAAAGAATTGATTAGAATTCAGTAGGACCCTGAGGATTGAATGGAGTTACACAAGACAATTCAGATGACTTAATTGATGTACTCCACACCCCTCAGGCCCTTATGTTGGCTTCCTTTGCCAAATGAAGGCAGTCATGAGGTTCTTGCTGCTTTGATTGAGATCCTCTAATTACCTGGCATGAGGGTGTGGCCTTGAAACTTTATACCCTATGCCAAATGCTCCTCATTTTCTCTCACTACAAAGCCCAGCACACCTCAAAAGGCCATTTAGAAAGGGAAGCTCTAAAGGAAAAGATTTACCCGTCACAGGAAGTGTGAACCTCTGCTAATTTATAAAAGCAAAACTCTGGGGAATACATGTGGAGAGAAATTCTGAGAATGCTAGACCAAGGAGGGAAGAACATAGCCTTAGATCAGGCTGAATGTATCGATATGGAGGCATTAGCAAAGATTCTAGACTCAATGTGTTCACATGAGCAGTTGGGAGTAGTATTCATCATCTGCTTAGTTGACTGCTGAAGTCTAGTCTCATGAAGACTGGTGCAAGCAATAATGCTAGCTGGCACACAGTAACCCTTCCTAGGTGCTAAGAACTTTTCAAAGTGCTTTCATGCATCAAATTGTCTAATCATAATAGTAAACCTATGAGACAGATAGTATCATCTTCATTTATAAAAGGGAAAACAGGTATATACAGGTTAAACAACTTCCCACATGCCGCTTGTAAGTGGTAAATAAAGCTGGGATTCAAATCAGATAGCCTAGTTCCAGAGTCTGAGCTTTTTAGGTCTATGCTAAGTTAAATTTATGAAAGTGAGATGCCAGGGATACCTTGCTCTGTAAAGAGAGAATCTAAGAATTTAAGAAAATGCTCTAATAGATATATCAAGTGTTAGCTAGTTATCTACCTCCATATTATGTTCTCTAAGATGTGCCAGAGACACATATTCATCTCAGCACTGAGGAGTCCACTGGTGAGGGGAATGCCAGCATTTTTGGAGAGCTCTGTAGTGGCATTTCTTTGGAAGACAGATCTCTTAATAAAGAGTGTAGCCCTCACACAGTTCTCAAACCCGTTAGCCTCAAGCCCTTCGAATAAAAAAAAGAGTGGATATACTTGTGGCAGACACCATTGGATGGTCAAGCTAAAGCCATTGCAAGTCCCATTTCCTTTGCTACATCCTACTTTGGAGTCTGCAAAAACAGGTATTTGCTTACTCAGGCTCTACTCTAGTAGTGCGAGAGGGTGGGGCAGCATGTGATCCAGTTCTGGCCAAAGGAAAGTCCACCGAGGGATTCTGGGAAAGATGTTTTGTTTCCTTTAAAAAGAAATGCAGGAGGATTTCTAAGTGCTTACCCTGGACACCCCTGGACTTCCTGCCTTTGAATGAAGTCATGAAGCTTGGAAACTCAACAGCCATCATTCAATGAAAGGCCACTTGGATAATGCAGTACAGAAAGATGAAAGGAGCCTGGGTCTTTGAAGAACCATTCTGAAGCTCCACAACTCTGTAGCTCCAGGCTTCTTGTTACATGAAGGAAACAAATTCCTACTTGTTATGGTATTATTGTTCCACTTTTCTAACACCTATAGCCTAAACACATTTCTAAAGGATCAAGTAACTTTTGAGGAAGGACCCCAAATAATACCACTAATATGTACTATGTATCTTCCATCCAACAATCAGAAGAAATTTCCAGACAGTTCATATTCTTACCCTATATTTCTTGAAAACTTCAAGGAGAATCCAAATACATGTATATAATTTTACAGCAGTATATATTTTTAAGTTCTCTTTCCCCTTCTGTCTACGCTGCACTGATCACACGGTACAGCTGCTCCAGAGTATCCTGTTCCATAGGTCTCCAGCTCTCTCCTCTGTTCTCCTTCCCCACTGTTTGTCTTTATGATGTGGACTCCCCAGCCTCTCTCCAGCAAAACTGAGGAGGAAGGAGGGGGCATTTGTAACTACAAAATCCCTCTTAGTGACTTCAAATACTCTGATATTAATAGTTGTTATTCCATCACACATTATTTTAACCTTTCAACTAACTGTTGCTACTGTTGCTTATAATGAACATTTCTGCATTTCCGATCCAATTACTCACTGACTTTTATTTTTAAAGTAAAGACGCTTTCTTTTAGAAGACAGATTGGTCTAGCACAAGGTCAACTCACACTTGAGAATGTCAAATGTTCACAAACTGTATATTTTTAAGATAATAATAATGATTAAGACAATTTTATATGTAAAAACAGGGGAGCAAGATTTATTTCTACAGAAGATTGTATTAATGACCCTATATTAGTTTTCAATTGCTGCTGTAGCAAATTACTTAAAACATAACAACTAAAAACATTAGAAATGTGTTATTTCAGTCTGGAGGTTCGAAGTCTAGAATGACTCTTAAGGACTAAAAATCAATTGTCAGCAGACCTAGTCCCTTCTGGAGACCATCAGAAAGAATCCATTTCTTGCTTCTTCTAATTCTAGAGCTGTGGTACCCATTGGCTCCAGGCAGCATCTCTCCAATCTCTGCTTTTTTTTTTTTTTTTTTTTTTTTTAGACAGAGTATAACTTTGTCACCCAGGCTGGAGTGCAATGGCACAATCTCAGCTTACTGCAACCTCTGCCTTCCAGGTTCAAGTGATTCTCCTGCCTCAGCCTCCCAAGTAACTGGGATTATAGGCACCCGCCATCATGCTCAGCTAATTTCTGTATTTTTTGTAGAGAAGGAGTTTCACCATGTTGATCAGACTGGTCTTGAACGCCTGACCTCCGGTGATCTGCCTACCTCCACCTCCCAAAGTGCTGAGATGACAGGTGTGAGCTACCGTGCCTGGCCAAGTCACTGCTTTTTCATCACATTTTGGCCCTCTTGCTGCCCTCTTATAAGGATTCTTGTGATATATTTAGGATCTGCATAAGTAATCCAGGATAGTCTCCCCATGTAAAGATCCTTAGTTACCACGTGCAAAGTCCTTTTTTGCCATGTAATGTTCACAAGTTCCAGGGATTACATTGGGAACATCTTTGGGGGATCATTATTTAGCTTACCACTGTCTGCCCTCTGAATCCCAAAGATTCACAATTCATTCCATTTCAAACTACATTTGTCCCTTCTCAATATCCCCCAAAATCTCAACCTATTATAACATCAATTCAAAGTCCATATTCTCTTTGAATATTACCATTTCAAAAGCCCCAAATTTATTAATCTAAATTATCTAAATAAAAAGAGGGTAAGACTCTGAGTATGATCCATCTAGGGAGAAAATTCCTCTCTACCATTGGACCCTTAAAACTAGAAAATAAGTTATCTGCTCCTAAAATACACTATGAGACAGGCACAGGATAACAGTTACAGATATTCCTATTCAAAAAGGGGAAAATGCAAGGAAGAAAGGAGTCACCAGTCCCAAGCGAATTTTGAAATCCAACTGTGAAAATTCCATTTCAAAAACTGGGATTAATTCTCTGTGGCTCTTGGCTCTACTCTTTTTGAGCTGACTCTCTCCTCTGAATCATACTTCCTTTTTTATGAAGAGTACTCATGTTGTCATCTAAATCGTTTTGTTGTTGTTGTTGTTGTTGTTTATTTGTTTTTTGGGGTTTTTTTGAGATGGAGTCTTGCTCTGTTGTGCAGGCTGGAGTGCAGTGGCACTATCTTGGCACACTGCACCTCCATCTCCTGGGTTCAAGTGATTCTCCTGCCTCAGCCTCCTGAGTAGTTGGGACTACAGGTGTGCACCACCACAACCAGCTAATGTTTGTATTTTTAGTAGAGACGGGGTTTTACCATGTTATCCAAGCTGGTCTTGAACTTCTGACCTCAAGCGATCCACCACCATGTCCTCCCACAGTGCTGGGATTACAGGTGTGAGCCACTGTGCCTGGCCCATCTAAATAGTTTTATCAGCCTGTTTCCTGCCTGTAGAATTTTGGGAGTGCAACAACCTATTACAATTTTTGTCTTCTTTTTGTCCCTTTCTGGCTAAGTTGGCAGTGTTGCTGCTAGTATAACATCATCAAGAATCTTGTGAGTCTCCTATGTATGTCACAGGGATTCAGTCCATTAGATAAGAGTCTCTTCCACAGATCTCTCCTAGATAGCCCCATCAGATGGCTGAAGGAATCCATGAGTCATGTATTTAATTTCCTCAAAGAGCTCTCTGTGTGACAGAATACTGTGACATTTTGTTTCTTCTCAGACACTAGCAAAAGGTTGTCTAGGCCAGGTGTGGTGGCTTATGCCTATAATTCTAGCAGTTTGAGAGGCCGAGGCAGGATTGCTTGAAATCGGGAGTTCAAGATCAGCCTGGGCAACATAGTGAGACATCATCTCTATGAAAAAAAATTTTAAGGCAACTGTACATGGTGGCATTTGCCTGTAGTCTCAGCTGCCTCAGTGGCTGAGGCAGGAGTATTACTTGAGCCCAGGAGTTCCACAGTGCAGTTGGCCATGATTGCATCACTGCAATCCAGCCTGGAAAAAAAAATCCCTACCTATAGCTTTCTCTCTAGAACACACTTTCTTGACTGTAAATCTCCTAATTTTATCCTTTTTTGCAATCTGGACAAGCTGAGAATTTACAAAATCATTACATTCTGATTTCTTTTGCTTAACAGTCCTTTCCTCAATTTATCTCTTTCTTCTGACATTTTCTGTAAGTTATAAAGAATAAGCCAGGTTGTACCTTCAACACTTTGCTTGGAACTATCCTCAGCTAAATATCCAAGTACATGATTGACAAGGTCTTTATTCCACATAAATACATAACATGGTTCTGCTAACCTTCCTGCCACTATGTAACATGATCCTCTTTTCTCTAGTTTCCAATAATATGTTCCTCATTTCCTCCTGAGCCTTGACCAGCAGAGTGTTTAACATCCATTGTTCTACTAACAGTCTGTTCAGTGCAAACTAGACCTTCTCTACTCACTTCCAGTGCCACTTCCACATTTGCAGGCATTTGTTACATCAGCACCCCACTTCCTGATACCACAATCGGTACTAGTTTTCTATTGCTATGGTAACAAAATTACCACAAACCTAGTAGATACTTTTTGGTCTATATTAAAGACAATAAAAACTTATTCTCTTATATTTCTGGAGGTCAGAAGCCTGAAATCAAGGTGTTGGGAGGGCTGCCTTCATTCTGAAAGCTTCAGAGAAGATTCTGCCTTTTTGACTTTTCTAGCTTCTGCCGGCGGTTCTCATTCCTTGGCTCATGACCTCACATTACATTGCCTTTTCTTCTTGCTTCCATCCTCCCATATACTTCTTCTAACTCTGATCTCCTGTCTCCCTCTTAGAAGGACCCTTGGGATTACATTGGGCCCATCCAGAAAATCCAGGATAATCTAGCCATCTCAAGATCTTTAATTTAATCACATTTGTCATGTAAAGTAAATTCACAGGTTCCAGAGATTAGGATGTAGAGATTTTTGGAGTGCATTATTCAGCCTTCCACAAGCCCCAATTCTTCCCTCCTCCTTGGAGCCATGCCCTTTGGCATATAATTTTGCATTGCCCTCTCACTGGTGAAAGAGAAAGAGGGAGTGACTTCCTTTGGCTAATAGAAAGAGGCAAGAGTGATGCCCTCCAGGGATCTTTCCAATTTCCTCCTGCTCTCTTGTTATGAGAAGGCACAGTTTCTTCAGCCTAGCCCTGTGATCCCAAGAGATGGGGTGTCTGGAACAAAGCTGCCCAACCAAACCCAGCTCCGGGTGGAGCCCCCAGCTGCTCTGCAGACAAGAGAGTACGCAGATAGTCCCTGCAGCTAACCCTCAATTGTGTGAGAAAGAAATGCTTATTGTTGAATGCCATTGATTTTTAGGATGGTTTGTTATGTAGCAATATGATTATTTTATTTGCAAAATAATTTGAAGGTCTAAGGGAGAGCTGCCAATGTTCATTCAATTGTTCAGAATACCTGGAGTCACATGAATTTATACACACACATACCCTTCACCCTTCATTTTATAGCACATCAGACTTAATTTTTAGTGTTTTTTAAAAACTGCCTCCAAAGAAAATATCATCTGGCTGAAGCAAAATGTTTCTGAACTACAGAAGAATCAGAGAAGGCAGAGATTAAAATAGAGGAACCATCTTTCTTAGAACATTACCAACAAATTAACTTACAGGGGAGGGTGTTTTGCTGAAACAGGCTTCCGAAAGACTTCTGCAAAGAAAACCTTCAGGTATTGCATAGTCTCTTTTCCCTGATTTACAAGTTTTGCAATTTAGATAGAGTTCCCCAAAATGTGTCCTTTGCAACACTAGTTCAGCAGTTTCTTAATTGTTGTTATTGTGTGTGTGTGTAGCAGTTGTGTGCTGACAGCTGGTTGTACATACCTCTTCCCAACTCATGTTCAGTGGTTCTGTGACATGAGGTTGATGGCTAGTAATGAGCCAAGGTGGGAGTACTTATACCATGGAAGTTTTGCTTTGGTTACGGATGTGTGCATTGGGTCATAATAAATGTGTATTTCTTACACTGAGTCATGGTCAGAAGCTCTGAAAGCCATGACTCTTGTAGTGATTGAGTAAACTTCAACTCCCTACAGTACTAACAATCTATTTGTGTGAAACCTTTCTGCCCCTGGAAGCAAGGCTTGACACAGTAGCAAGGCAAATGGTGACACTAGCGAAATTAATTTGGAAACAGAGGCATTTTTCTATGGATGTTTCTGCCATGAGTGTTTAGGTTTCTGTGTTCTCTTTGTCCTCTATCCGGCTGAAGGAGTGGGGTGGGGGTAATATTTCATTCTAATGTTTTAAGTAAGCTATGACTTGAAACTTATGGGAAAAGAATAAATATCCAATAATGGAAAAAGAATGGGTATTTTGCTTGCACGACATCAAAAAATGATAGTGGTCCCCTGCTGCCCTGTTCTCAGACCATGACACCTGCCCCCACAGTGCCATTCCTGACTGAGGTGGGGAACAGAAATTGGCTTTGAACTGCTGATGGCCTGTGTCTGCAGCCAGCAGACATTTGCACAGCAATGTGAGAGACCATATACTCTAAAAAAATTTACCAGCTCAGCTAGGCTGGGAACTAGAAGCAAATCAAGTTGGCATTACTAATGAGGGTTAGAGCAATCTCTGAGACAAACGAATCTCCTGCGTGTGCATCCTTATGAGGAGGCTGAGATGCTGTTATTTGAATTTCTCATATTCTGATGAAACACATTGTATACATATTTATTTTATTTTATTTTATTTTACTTTAAGTTCTGGGATACATATGCAGAATGTGCAGATGTGTTACATAGGTATACATGTGCCATGGTGATTTGCTGCATCTATCAACCCCTCGTCTAGGTTTTAAGCCCCACATGCATTAGGTATTTGTCCTAATGCTCTCTCGCTCCTTACCCCCATCCTCCGACAGGCCCCGGTGTGTGATGTTCCCTTCCCTGTGTCCATGTGTTCTCATTGTTCAACTCCCATTTATGAGTGAGACCATGCTGTGTTTGTTTTCCTGTTTCCACGTGAGTTTGCTGAGAATGATGGCTTCATCCATGTCCCTGCAAAGGACATTAACTCATTCTTTCTCATGGCTTCATAGTATTCCATGGTGTGTATGTGCCACATTTTCTTTATCCAGTCAATCGTTAATGGGCATTTGGGTTGGTTGCAAGTTTTTGCTATTGTAAACAGTGCTGCAATAAACATACGAGTGCAGAAACATATCAGATATTTTAACAAACAAACTCAACCTTTGCCATGGCTTTGTAGCTTCCTCTGCATTTCAAGCCTCAGACACATTTAGACCGTTGGTGCTTCTCCCTTTCCATCTTACTTGAGTTCCCTGCTTTCATTGCAGCAGAGGTTTAAGCAGCAGCACGAGGTAGATACTGATGTAAAAGGAACTTTCCTAGAGCTGTATGGTGTAAGCCATTGCCATAGATCTTAGTCTCATTTCCTGCCCTCCCCCCCACACAATAAGTGTAGCATTGGCAAGACTTTAACCACACCCTAACCTCCAGGACCTCATTATTTTATTTGATCAGTTATCTTTAGGCACTCTTGCCTAAGTAGCTATGCAGATTCGGTATCAAGTGGAGTCTTTACCTACCTCCACAACTTCAAACCAGATTGATGTTTGTCACTCCTATAAGGGAATACTGGAGACCCACTGGTGTCAGAGCGCCCAGGCAGCACCAATTAGGCAAGAAAGCACAAAAATGTAACAACGACTGAAGTTCTAGTAGTAGTCATGGCAAATTCTACATGCCAGGCATCATTTTGCTCATTTACTTGCAGTATCACAACATTCCTCTGAAATAGATGCAATTAACATCATTTTACAATGACTTGTTCAAGATTACAGAGCCATGATGGTAAAATCTAGATCCAAACCCAGAGTTTGACCCTGCTGCTCAGGCTCCTAGCAAAATGGCAGCACACTCCTAACTCCAAATCCTTCGCACTTCCTTGCAGACTGAATTCTAATTTGTGTGAGAGGCGCAGATGTCCCTCCCAATCCTGTCCTTGGCTACCTCTCAGCCTCCCCTTTCCTTGGCACCACCTCAGTGCACACTGTCTGGAACTCTTGGTGCCCTGAAGTTGCAACACTGTAGATGCTTTTGCATAACTTCTTCCCTTCCACATGACCCCTTAAGGGAGCAGGAATGTCACTGACTCTGTCCGAAGTAATAATTTAAAAGATAAATCATTTGTAAACTTTAGTGTTTGACTCTTAGGGTAAAAAAAATTTCTTAAGCCTCAGCGTGGTGGCTTAGGCCTAAAAGTCTAGCACTTTGGGAGGCCGAGGTGGGCGGATTGCCTGAGCTCAGGAGTTCAAGACCACTCTGGGCAACGTGGCGAAACCTTGTCTCTATTAAAACACAAAAAATTAGCCAGGTGCGGTGGCAGGAGCCTGTAGTCCCAGCTATTTGGGAGGCTGAGGCAGGAGAATTGCTTGAACCCGGGAGGCAGAGGTTGCAGTGAACTGAGATCACACCAGTGCACTCCAGCCTGGGTGACAGGGTGAGAAACTGTCTCAAAAAAAAAAAAAAGGTTTCTTACTACGATTTTATAGTAGATTACAATAATCACTGTGGATTGATGCCCAGGTTGAAAGTTATTTTAGTGACTTTCAACCTGGGTATCATTATAACAGTGGTTATTTAGTTGCTTGATAAGCCCTCAACAATACTGAACTTTTCCTGACTGCCCCAATACTCCAAGAAAACAGCAACAGGTAACACCCTCCTATTCTTTTGTTTTCTGAAATCCCCTACCCCTTTGTGTTCCAGAAAACTACTAGCCTCAACCCTCCCCGCTACCAATAGATACTACTTACCTCCATTCTTCCTGACAATTCCTGATTTTGAGATCTACTTCCTTTTCTTTGAGATTCCTCACTAAAGCATATTTTCCCTATTGCAGTAGACTGAATTAAATCATCTCCTTATGGTTTAGTTCATTTTGTCTTTGACAGTTTGGGGCCATGACTCAGGTCTGGGCCTTTCCCATGAGTCCTCAGGTCTTGGGTTTGCTCCCCTGACCACTGGCAGGAGGAGCCGATGGTGAGTCTGCCTCTCAGTCTTGGGTTTGAGACGCTTGTCCATTGATGGTATGGTAAAATTTGATTTTGATTCTTTTTGAGTACTTGCATGATTTCTACTGCCAGCTTCTTTTGGTTTTAGGGGTCCTGTCTCTGCTGGGAGAGGCACGACAGTCTGCTTTGTTATTCTTTTCTGTTTGTGTATTTGTCTACTTTGGGCTCAAATTAGTTAAGAAAACAATGAGTTTTATATCTGCATTTATGCTTGACCCATGGCTAAAATTTCATTTTACTTTATTTTTTGAGACAGGATCTCTGTCACCCAAGCAAGGGTGCATTGGAGTGATCACAGTTCACTGTAGCTTCAACCTCCTAGGCTCAAGTGATCTTTCCACCTCAGCCTCCTAAGTAGCTGGGACTACAGGGGCACGCCACTGTACCCAGTTAATTTTTGTATTTTTTTTGTAGAGACGAGGCCTTGCCATGTTGCCGAGACTTGTCTTGAACACCTGAGCTCAAGTGATCCACCTGCCTTGGCCACCCAAAGTACTGGGATTATTGGTGTGAGTCCCCGTGCCCAGACCTATGGCCAGACTTCTAAAATTGAATCTATAAGTGCTCTGTCCATATCTGTATGTACAATGTACACATATCAGTGAGTTTGTAACATTTTCCTACCTCTGGATGGCATTACATTATAAAATCTCTTTAAGATCCTCTATATTGATTGGCTTAGGAATAAATAAATGCTTATATAAATAGAGTATTCCTGAAATTCCCATGTATGATATGGAGAGGGTGTACCTTTGGGGTCTGTTAATAAGTGTGTGTGTGTGTGTGTGTGTGTGTGCGCACCACTTTCAGAAGTTGAACTAAAGGGGATGTGCTTTTGTTAAGTGAAAAAAAGAGTAGTTTTGTTCTATGGTTAACGACTGGTTGTTCCAAATGAGACAGAGAAAACTTTAGGACAAAACACAAATGAATATAGAAAGTTGTAGAAAGTTTATAGAAATGGAATTTTGTTTGCCATGGTTAAAGCTGGATAAAGTTTGTGATTTATTTGTAAGATTTTCAAAAAAATCTTTAGTAGCAGGGATTGTACTGATGCAAAACGATAGTCTGATTATCTCAAACTATATCTTGAGAGAATTTTACTATTATTATTGGTCGGCTCTTAATAAGCAATTATAAAAGCAATTATTCTTACCTTCTGTGTAATCTGCCTAGATAACAAAGATTCTGAGTATTATAAGAAAAATGTATTGTGCCTTATGTTGACTTTGTCATGTCCTTGATGATTTAAGAGAACAAAGTCTTCTCACTTTTGAAAAAGCTGAGTTAACATTCTTCACCATCATGTTACCTCCTACATTTATTTCTTAAAGCTATTATCATCACTTTGATGAAATTGATAGCCAAGTATTATTCTCAGTAATCCATGATCATATCTTGATCAATGTTCAGATCTCCTGACAGCTTTTGATATTTTGCCTTTCCTAAATTGAATCCTAAATGATATTTTTTATACCTAAGACTGTCTTTTAGGTTTTTGAGAGGGCCTCTGGAAAAACGACAAGGGATTTGTTCTTTTACCTTGCAAAAAAGGGTCCAGAAATAATTAGGTTTATTTGATATGTTACTATTGATGAAGTCCATGGACAGTGTTGGCAAATCAGAAAAGAAGCATAACCTTCCCTAGGTTAAATTTGTATGAGTTAAATGTTGTTATGGTAAATATTTTGAAATTATGGCTATATGGGAAGTTCCTGGAGAACTGTCAATGCCCTCTCTGTCCATGATATATTTCTATTTTCCAGAGTCCTGGTGCTATTTTGTCTAATATTAGACAGCAACAGTATGGCGTCAGCAGTCATCATTTCATTTACTTTTTATTGGTGCTAACTTGGTCAGAACTTTACTTCTTTAATTTGAATCTAGCATCTTTTAGACCAGTGGTTTTCAAGTTGAGATTCTATCACTTGCCTATGGAATTTTATTAGTATACAGATGTTTAGGACTTACTCCAGACCTAATGAATCCCTGAACTTCAAGTTTTCCACATATTTTTGGTGTATTCTAACTACATTCTTAATATTCATGATGTATTATATCTCAGGATTGTTATATACTGTGTCTGAATTTTTTGTTTGTTTGTTTTGTTTTTTTTTGTGACAGAGTCTCGCTCTGTTGCCCAGGCTGGAGTGCAGTGGCACAACCTCGGCTCACTTCAATCTTCACCTCCCAGGTTCAAGTGATTCTCCTGCCTCAGCTTCCCAAGTAGCTGGGATTACAGGCACCCACAAAAATACCCAGCTAATTTTTGTATTTTTATTAGAGACAGCATTTCACCATGTTGGCCAGGCTGGCATCAAACTCCTGACCTCAGGTGATCTGCCCACCTTGGCCTCCCAAAGTGCATGGATTACAGGCATAAGCCACCATGGCCAAAGAAATTTTTCTCTGTAAAAATTATGTTCATCCACTTTCACAAACTAGATATAATATCCACTCTTCTTTGAAAATAGGATTAATCACTATGTTTATGGATATTTTATCTAAAACATGTTTTGGATTGGCTTTATTTTGTTTTGCACACCATAGAAACAACCAAATTTTCTTGTCAGTTACATTATTCTTATGATAAACTTTCCTCAGGATTTTTTCATTTTTGAAAATGACCAGTAATAAATTTAACACGACCAGTTTAAATCTTTTGTCATCTACAGATAAGTGTTGCTTTACTCTGATGCTTCCCTGAGAGGTGTTGCAATCAGCCGTAGGCCTGAGTGGTTTTTCTTCAGTAAAGGACAATCTCAGAGCCCTGTGGAAACAATGTTGTGAGGGACATTGGGTGGAGGCTTCTGAAGGCCTTGCTTAAGCAACTTAGAGGCCATATCCTTATCAGTGGACTAAGTCAGAATTTTCAGGATTTCAGTTAAAAAACTAACAGGTTCATGAGATTGCTAGCCCAACATTGCAAGGAGCAAGGATTAATCACATAGTACTGAATGAACTGATGAGGGATGACTGAGGTTTTTGTTGAATATTGTTGCTGTTTTAATGCTTTATTTTTTGGGATATGAGGAACCCTGTAAGCTGTTTTTTCTCTCTCTTAGGCTGTCTATAACTCATAACAACTTAATTGATTATGCTTTTATAAACAGGAATGATATATTTATCTCTTCCTCCCTGTCTGATCTCTTCAGAATTCAGGAACTATTAAGCATTTTGTTTTCATGGCACTGTAACTATTTGAATAGGTTCAATAATGAGGTCTTCCTTGTTAGCAGGACATAATTAGAAACCTTGGTTATGCAATTGTGGCTTTACCTACAATGTCATATTTGAGAATGATGCTTATTTAATTAGATATGACCAAACACTTTTAAGGAACAAAGGCTGACATTATGGAGCCTATGCTTATAGAGCCCTCTTGGGAAAACTGTCCTCTGCTTGGCTTGTAGGATTCCTAGCACTTCAGTTAAGTAAAAGAAGTTACTTCCTGGGAGGTTCAGGAATGTGAAGATATTTTGAGAACTTGAAGAAGAGGGGAATTCACTCAAATCTATAGGTATTGCAGGTGAGAACTGGTGGTAAGTGCTTGGCTTGGTTTCCTAAACTTATGTGGCTTTTAAAAGTCCAATCTGAGATTCCTTATGAACACTTCCATCAAAGCAAACTTAAGAAGACCTATATATGGTAAATTACACTCTTCTTGCTGCACTTATATAAATAAGTAGGCCAAATGTAATGAGACCACCATTATTTTGTGTTGAAGGATAATCTCTTTGAGAATATATATACATATATATATATATATTTATTTATTTATTTATTTATTTATTTTTGAGACAGAGTTTCACTCTTGTTGCCCAGGCTGGAGTGCAATGGTGCGATCTCAGCTCACTGCAACCTCTGCCTCCTGGGTTCAAGCGATTCTCCTGCCTCAGCCTCCCGAGTAGCTGGGATTGCAGGCATGTGTCAACATGCCAGGCTAATTTTGTATTTTTTGTAGAGATGGAGTTTCTCCATGTTGGTCAGGCTGGTCTCGAACTCCCAACCTCAGGTGATCTGCCCACCTTGGCCTCCCAAAGTGCTGGGATTATAGGCATGAGCCACAGTGCCTGGCCCTTGAGAATATTTTTGAGCAAGAAAAAGGTGAATATAGAGAGAACTTCTGTGTATCAATGGAAAATTATTTCCCAGAGTAAATCTTTCCCGGATATCAGCTTTTGACCCTCTTCATGACTTTTGAGCTATTTTGCACTTTAATATAAATTGCACATACTTCATGGATATGCACAATCTATCTTTCTGGTAGATATTTAGTTGTCTTTTTCCCCTCTGTTTTTTTATCAGGTAAAAGAATCACTTGTGGTATCTATTTGCAAATTAGATTGGATCCTGTTACCTTGCCCAACTTGTCAATCCACACCAAATATTCAGTTCTTCCAGTTTCTTTCAATATCTAGCTACAACACTCCATGCTAAGTTTTCCAGTTTTCATCTCTCTCACCTGACCTGGTGTCATGGAGGACAAATACCTGATTACCCAAATTCCTATTTATTGAAACTCCAAGTTGCCTCGCTCTGGCTCTTTTCTCTAGGATCCAAAGAAGCCCTGAGAACTAAGGCCCAACAACTTGATGTGAACGTCAAAGGATTCATCATTGCAACAGATTATTCATGGGCTGAACTTTTCCCTGGACACACTGCTGTCTGGCTGCTGTTGGGGCCATTAAAGAAGGAAGTCCAACAAAGGGCTTAGGTCATGCAGCTCTTACATGGGAGGCAACCAAGACTGTGGACAACATCACCAGAGTATTGATGTCCTAACGTCAAGAAACTCAATGAATGGTGTTGCACAGGCGAAAGATTTTCCTCCACTGACCTCCTGGCATCCGTCAGACTATTTACCATCTGGTTTTAACTCCTAGCTTTTTAGTTTAATGCAGTCTTTTACATTACTATCTCTCTTTTTAAATGTAAGATACCTGATATCCAGGACTTGAAAAAAACTGATCTTTGCCACCGCCAGTCAACAGATGGCTCAACTAATTTTGCAAGAACAATGCCAAGAAGAGTCCCTGAGAAACTTTCTTAGACCCTGCTTTGCCCCACCCAGAGGGCTTATGATCGCTTCTGAGTTGTTCGGCAAGGCATAATATTGACTTGTTTTGAACTGAGGGGGGAACTGGCAATGTTAAACTTTATCTGAGCCCTGTCCTCACAGAAACCAGTGACAGTTAAGAAATCCTCCCACTCTTTTGTACTCTGGAAAATGATTAACCACAAAGAATCATCCTTCTCCGTGTGACATAGGTAAGACCTGCCTCCACTCATTCTCATGATTTTCTTGTTTACCTACATCATAAACCCCAGGCTCCCTGCTTGCTCTTTAGTGTTCTTCACTCATGAATGTTCTCTTTGTTGCAATAGCCTGAATAAAATCATCTCTTTAGTTGTCTGGCACATTTTGTCTTTCACACCCCGTAGAGTACATTCCAGCTGCCCAGAAGAATAGGATAGGGCAGCATTGCTTGGGATGTGAAGTAAAAGACCATGAAAAAGGAGAGAATGCTATGAGCATGATGGACAGAGTCCTAACCATAAATATCTCCCTCATAGCCAGCAAAAGTGTCAACAGAGCCAGCAGTAAATTGCTGGATGTCTTCCATTTGTCTCTCCAGACCTAGTGCTCTTTATTGTCAATGTCAATAGGCTCCAACTTCTTGTTGAGTTGAACTTCCCAAGAGATTTGGCAGACTATTGGAGAGAGAGGACATTGGAGGTTGGGGAATTTATTTTCCTGATCTCTCCATGGCTCTACCCCTACACAACTCTCTTCTATACTACCCGAAATTATTTGAAGTTCTCTGAGCATGGAATGCCATTTTATTCTATTGTGCTTTGGCCTAGGCTAAGGCTGGGACACCCTTGTTTCCCCACCCTTCCCCAGAACCTACCTCTGGCAAACTTTTATTGATTTCTCAGGCCTTAAGTTAAGGACTCTTTCCCAGAAATCTCCCTGTGAGCCCCTCAAGCAGTGGTGTGCACCCCCACCTCCCCATCCTGCTATAGGTACCTCCAGTACTGCAGCGGTTTGTACTCCAGTACAAACCACACTCCTGCAGTGGTTTGACTTCATGTTTGTCTCCCTAGGACCTTCCTAGCCCCATGCAAACAGAGACTAGCGTCTTCTCATTTCACACTAGCATATAGTTTGCGTATTGCTAGTATTCAAGAAATACTGGTGGGCCAGATTACATTAAGAATACAATTCATGGCAAAGTGCGGTGGCTCATAACTGTAATCCCAGCACTCTGGGAGGCCGAGGAGGGTGAATCACCTGAGGTCAGGAGTTCAAGACCAACCTGACCAACATGGTGAAACCATCTTGGTCCATCCAAGATGGTGGATCCATCTTTACTAAATATACAAAAATTAGTCAGGCGTGGTGTTGTGTGCCTGTAATCTCAGCTACTCAGGAGGTTGAGGCAGGAAAATCACTTGAACCTGGGAGGCAGAGGTTGCAGTGAGCCGAGATTACACTATTGCACTCCAGCCTGGGCAACAGAGTGAGACTCTGTCTCAAAAACAAAAAACAACAATTCATGTAGGGATCATGGAGAGAGGCATTGGTAAGGGGAGGAGTGAGGTGTTGAATCCTGACCTTTTGCTATCATGGCCCCAAATATCTTTTACAGCCTAAGAAAAGAGAAAGAAAAAGCTTCAGAGTTAATATCTTGGCTCAAAATGGGTCGCTCTAAAGCAAGGGGTTTTGAAATTTGTCTTCCGTCTAGGGAGGCAAACTACATACATTAATACACTGAACCCTGGCCTGGAGAGCCCCAAGGCTTTAATAAATAAAGAGTTGCACCAGACCAAATAAGAACATAACACTACTCAATGTTCCCCCGTCTCAGTTACAACAATGTTTCCTGGGATCAGGCCGGAGAGCAGCTCAGAGAACGTGAAAGAATTTTTTTGCTTCTTTTAAAATCTTTGATCAAAGAGACGACTTTGGTATTTCCCAAAACAAAAGTGGACATCTCCAGCCTGCTTAAGGCTCCTTCTTGACTCTGGCTTGAAATGAAAGGTTATTTTTGGATCCTTCCTGTCTCAGCTGTTCTCTCCTCTGTAGCTTCTCCATTTATTTAGGACAAAACCCCAGCTTGTGTTAAAAACATAATTCTGCTGACTGTGGTGGGTCCTTTGTTAACAGGAGCTCTCTTATAAAGAAAGAGAAAGTAATTCTTGGGATGAATGCTCTCTACCCCACCATAAAATATTAGAATATTTGCATTAGAAGGGACTTAGAAATTATATAATCAATCTCTAATTTTTACAATGAGAGAACTGAGGTCTAGCATGGTGATCAACTTTGCCAATGTCAGAGAGTAGGGACAAAGTTGGTTTAGAATTCCAATATTATGCTTTATTCATTTAACACTTTCTGTTACTTTAAATACCTCTAACTTTCAATCATCAATAAAAAGTGATTTCAAGCATCTGTTAAGTGTTCAATGCCTGTCATACCACTATTAGAAAGAAAGCTTAATTTTTACAAACCCATTGTGTGATAGAGACTTCTGTGGTTCACCCATATCCAATTTTCCTTTCCTTCTGGTCACATGAAATATTAGACTGCTCTGCCCCACTACAGTTGGGAAGGACCACATAACTAGTTCTAACCAAAGGGCTGTGAGCAGAAGTGACTTATGTTACTTCTGGGCCAAGGCATGATACATCCATTGTGAAATCTCTAGCACTCTTTTCTCTAGCTTCAGTAACTAAGGAGGCCATTGGGCAAGCAACCATGATGAGCCTGGGTCCTGAGTGACTGTGTGGAACACAGCCCTCTGCTGACTCATGTGAGATATGTAACATGTATGAGAAACTTTTATTGGGTTAAATCACTGAGATTTGGGGGTTGTTTGTTACTGCAGCATTAACCTAATTTTCCAGGCTATTACAGCATAAGAAATGACTCATATTAATTTACAGTAAAGTTTAAACGATTATGGTATCTCTTTTCTTGGGACATAGTTTTGATCATCAACTTACAGGCCTCAATTGGACATAGACCCTTTCTTCTAAGATTTTATAATCTAGTGCTGGAAAGAGAATGTGTATAAACAGCTATAAGGAAGATTTGAAAACTACCATTGAATAGTGCAGATAATGTATGATGGGAATGTGGGGGAGGGAGGTGATTCCCTGGTGACAGGATAAACATGGCAGAGTTCATGTCGACAAGTATTGTTTAAGCTCTTCTCTTATACTAGGCATTGAAAGCAGGGGACTTGAAGGATAGTTTGAACTTAGAATTTCAGAGAAGGGATGGGATCATTCAATATCTAAATGGGAAGACAATGAAATCTACTTTTATCTATTTTCTTCACAATTTTACTTTGAATTTTCTTGAGATTCTGGAATTTAAGTAGGAAACTAAATCAGAAGCCTCAGGCCTTTGTTTTCTGAGAGTTTGGAAGAGAACAGCATTAGTGTGGTTGTTTGGAGAAAGCCCTAGACTGATAATCTGTCTTCTACTGACTGTGTCATTTGGAGCAAGTCGTTTAATTTCTCTGGATCTCACTTTCAATGTCTGTAGGTAAGAAAGATGGTCCAAAACAGTGTTTTCTATTGTGCTTGTCTAAACTGTGTACCATGGAACACTTGTTTCTCAAGACATTTAATGGAAAAAGGTTCTGAAGTCAACAACTTTAGAAAATTCTGCACCCTACACACATCTGAGGTCCCACTCTTGGAGATTCACGGTGCACATTAGCTTATTAAAGGTGCTAAAAAGTCCTACCACAAAGACACCGGTTTGGATTTGCTTAACCCAGTGTTTCCCAAATTTATTTGACTATAGGTAACTCCCTCTCCAATCCGGTACTTGTTACCATCACCTGGAATAAGTGTTGTTCGAAACATACCTTGGAAACTGCTGATTGCTGACTGCATGACTCTGCACAATGAAGCTCTTCGCTTAGCTTTCTCGCCTCTCACAGCCTCAGCACATTTATTTCTCACTTAATATTTTCTCCAACTCATCTGTGAAGAGCAGTATGCAAATAATCGTAGGTCAGACCAATGCCTTTGTTCCAGAATCATTAAAAAGAAACAAGGTGGATTAGGAAAATAAATCTTTTACATTTGACAATAGTCCTATACTTTCTATAAATTCATTATCTCATGATAGCATCATAACATTGTGGAGACAGAGAAGGGTGAAAGACACTATTATCCTTGTTTGATGTGCAAGGCCTATAAGAGGTTAGCCAGAACTCAAGATTTTTTCAATTTTTTTTTTTTTTTTTTTTTTTTTTTGAGATGGAGTCTTATTCTATTTCCCAGGCTGGAGTGCAGTGATGCGATCTCAGCTCACTGCAACATCCGTCTCCTGAGTTCAAGCGATTCTCGCACTTCAGCCTCCTGAGCAGCTGGGGCTACATGTGTGTGCCATCATGCCCGGCTACTTTTTTGTATTTTCAGTAGAGCTGGGGTTTCACCATGTTGGCCAGGCTAGTCTTGAACTCCTGACCTCAGGTGATCCGCCTGCCTCAGCCTCCGAAAGTGCTGGGATTATAGACGTGAGCCACCATGCCCGGCCTGTTTTTTTCAACTCTTAATTCAGTGCCCCATGCACTGTATTATGCTCCTAGAAACCAAGGGCGTGGACAATAATGACTCATATATCAAGTGCTCAGTGAACATTTGTTGAATGAATAAATGATGTCAGATAGACTGAAGAAAAGAAAAGAAGGGAAGGAGAGGGAAGGAGGGAGAAAGAGAAGAAATACATCAGTTTTTCATGCATCTGTCTTCAGGGAGTTTACAAATCTAACTTATATTTATTAAATGCTTACTGTGGACAAGGGGATACAGAAATCAAAAACATACTGCTATCTTCATAGAGCTTACAACCCAGTGAGGTAAACAGATAAGTCAGTAATAATAATAACAAAGACCAACTCTATTAAACTACTTATTAATTGCCACGCCTGTTCTAAGTGCTTTCTGTGTATAGTAACTCATTCGGTCCTCACAACCTAATGAGGTAGGCACTCATCAACTTCATTTTACAAATAAGGAAACTGAAGCAGCCGGGAGCAGTGGCTCACGCCTGTAATCCCAGCACTTTGGGAGTCCGAGGCAGGCGGATCATGAGGTCAAGAGATGAAGACCATCCTGGCCAACACGGTGAAACCCGGCTCTACTAAAAAAAAACCCACAAAATTTAGCTAGGCATGGTGGCGCGTGCCTGTAGTCCCAGCTATTTGGGAAGCTGAGGCAGGAGAATTGCTTGAACCCAGGAGGTGGAGGTTGCAGTGAGCCGAGATTGTGCCACTGCACTCCAGCCTGGCGCCTGGCAACAGAGCGAGACTCTGTCTCAAAAAAAAAAAAGAAAGAAAGAAACTGAAGCACAGACCATTAAGTGCATTATCTAAGGTCAGATAGCTAGTAAATATCAGAGCTGGGATTCAAATGCTAAAATTTCTGCTGGGAGTCTGTGTGTTTGGCGCTGGGCTCTCTTGCACCTCCTGGGTGATAAGTGTTAAGATAGATGCGCACAGATGTCAGCCCGGGGCTCTGCAAGGCCCCGCAATTGGAGCAATTAAGTTAGCAGACAAGGAGGGTCAGGGAAGGCTCTTAGGAGGAGGTGGCACTTGAGTTGAGTCTTAAAGATTGGGAAAAGAATTCGCCCGGCAGAGATGAAGAAAGGGCTTTCTAGGTGGGGGAGAACACAACATGTACCAGAAGACAGAAAGCAGAAATTGTAAGCAGATTTAGGCAGAAGTGTGGGATGTGGGGAGGGCGGTGGGGCATGCCAGGTGGGTGAGGCCAGCAAGACACAGCTCACAGAGGCTTGTGAGTCCCAAGGGTCTGGGGTCTCACACTGGCACTAGGTGAGGAGGGGAAGCATCGATGGCTTTTAACTAGGGAAGCCACATGCTCAGAGGGTTTATGTCGACTTAGGAGGGATGACCTTGTCATCCAAAAGTTCATTTAAGAAGCTACTGTAGGCTGGCCACAGTGGCTCAAGCCTTGAATCCTAGGGCTTTGGGAGGCCAAGGCAGGAGGATCCCATGATATAAAGAGTTTAAAACAAGCCTGGGCAACACAGTGAGACCCTATCTCTACAGAAAGAAGTAATAAATAAATGAATTACCCTGATGTGGTGGTATGCACCTTTAGTACCAGCTATTTGGGAGACTGAGGTGGGAGGGTTGCTTGAGTCTGGGCGTTCAAGGTTATAGTGAGCTATGACGATGGCTCTGCACTCCAGCATGGGTGACAGAGGGGACCTTGTCTCAAAAAAGAAAAAGAAGAAGGAAAAAATCATGAAACATAAGCACTAATAAGTAAATAAATTAAAAGAAGCTCTTGTAGTAATAAATCCATACGGGAGGTTATAAAGTTGGAATCAAGGAAGGACAGTGGAATGAAGAAAGGAGGACAGGTGATATTGTAAGGTCATGGGGATGACAGACGGAGAGGGAGAAGATAGCAGAGATAAGCCAGACAGGGAAATAGTGTTTGGGGCAGGGTTTCTCAACCTCAGCACCACTGGTATTTTGGGTCACATAATTCTTTGTTGGTGGGGGGTGGGGGTGTCCTCTGCTTCCTATTTCTCAGATTTCAGCATCATCTCCCCCCTCCCCTTGTCTCTCCCTCCAGCTGTGACAACCAAAAAGGTCTAGAGGCATCGCCAAATGTTCAAAGGGGAGCAGTGCAAAATCACCCCCAGCAATGTTAGTTAGTGTGTCGTCTGCAGACCAGCAGCATGGGCATCACCAGGGAACTTGTTAGCAATGCACACCTTAAGTCAGAAACTGCAAGGTGGAGCCTGGCAAGTTTTGGCCGCGTAAGCTCTTCCAGGTGATCTGGATACTCACTAACATTTGAGAATCACAGGTTCCAGGCAGGAGGGAGGAATCCTTGAGGTCAGATGTTAAGGATGGGGCCAGGCATGTTAGCCTGAGGAGGGGGACACTCTAGGTAGATATTAGGAGATTCCTGGTAATACTGGTAAAGGCAGTTAGGAGTGTGCAGGGGGCAAAAGTGCCCCTGTCTCAGGTTGGAGGTGGGAGGTAGAGGAAATGGGAACTCTGAGTATAGACCATTTCTTCCTTAAGCTTGGGTATAAAGGCTGGAGTGAAAACTAGGAGATCATGCAGGGTCCAAGGAAGGGGATGTATTTTTTGGACGAGGCTTGAATATGTGTATAAGTTCAGGCAAGAGAGCCAGTTGGAACAGGGCTTAATGCTTCAAAAGAAAGCAGGTCTAAGAGAATCAGTTCAGATGAAAGTGAAATTTGTGAATAAATGGTTCAAGACATCAAATAACTCAGTGGCAGAGGCCACGGTGTGGTTGACACCACAGATATATGGGAGAAGTAGGGAAAAATCCACCTTTAGGGTTGAAAGTCAGTTCTGGGAATGAGCCTGGATCTAAGGAGGGTTTCACTGGAGACTCAGGCCTGACCTAGGGAAAAATCCATCTTTAGGGTTGAAAGTCAGCTCTGGGAATGAGCCTGGATCCAGAGAGGGTTTCACTGGAGACTGAGGCCTGGCCGACACAAAGCAAAATATCTACCAAAGTAAGCCAAGGACAAAGTCCTCAATTATTTGGACATACCAATTAAAACAGTTTCCTTTATTTAATGGGTTTCATTGCTCAAATTAAGAAGCTCTCTTTTTCTACCTCATTGATTCATTTATCTTGCACATAGATCCTGATTCAGTGGGCTGGAAACTCTTAAGTTCATAAATCACTACAGAATTCTAGCTTCTGGGTATGAAACAGTACCTTAAGAGGTGAACTGGTCCCTACCCTCTCTTTGGGCAAATAAAGCATTTTTGTGCTCACATTCATAGGCAATTCAACTAAGCTCAAAAGTGAGAAAGAGACTTGCTCAAGGAAACAGAGAGTGCCATCTTGTTGTTAATACGTTAAATAATGAGCTTGGTACTGATAGCTCTATAACTGGATATCTGAGCATTATCAGAGCATAAATTGTAACTGACAGTTTCAGGATGATAAATAAGGATCCTGTAACAGGACAAGCACTGTTGTTGAGAAAACAGCTAGTTAATATTATACAGCAGTGAAGACCGTGGGGACCAGAGAGGAAAGTCCTTGGTGCATTTGCTGCGCTCGCACTCCTGATAAGGACTTTCTTCCAGTGAGTCATCATGCTGGTGCCTCTGAGCCTCCTCTCTGAACCTCAGCTCACTGAATGAGAAGCAGACACCTGACTCCAGCACAGCCAGGTGGAGGCCTCTACCTAACATCCCTGCTAACAGACTTCACCAATCGCCTGGGACAATCAGATTCCTTCTGTTTGGACTTTGAACTAGGGCTAAGGTTAGAGTGTGAATTGGTAATGGGAATACCTTAGCATGGGGCCTGAGAGAGAGGAGGGAACAACTTGTCACAGTGACTATGGAGCCTTGGGGTGAAGTTCACTGTGACCTGGACAGCAGTACTGCCTTGGATTCAGAGAAAGCTCTGAGCTTCTGACTGGAGTCCCAGGCTCTGTGAAGCCCACTTGCTGAGGAATCCTGGTACAGATGCTGCTTCTGGCATATACTTGGTCCCAGAGAAGCATAAGGCTAGGTTTCCAACCAATCAATCAACCAAAACACAACACAACACACACAACACAACAATCTTCTTTGTTTCCTTTAGGAGTCTCTGTTTCTTGCAACCAGAAGTGTCTGGCCTGACACCCTGCTCTAGAACTCTTCCCAAAGCTAGGCCAGAGCATCCCAAGGAAAAAGAGCATCCCAAGCAAAATCTCCAGGTTCCAGCCCATAGACAACTTCCTGTCAAAGGAATAATTTCAGGAGGAAGGAAGACCACACGCTCCATGGTTGGTCTCTGTACTCTCAGTATTGCTGATGCAATGGCGGTTGGAAAGAATAGGAGTGTCTGCGGAGTCGGTAAGAGACAGTACATAACCAGCAGAATTCTAGATAGCTTCTAGTAACACACATAGCCTTTTCTCTTCAATGCCGGGTGCATACACTGAGGTAAATAGGATCTGTTCCTTATTCTCAAGAAGCTCACAGTCTGGTAAGAAAACAAATCTACAACCACATCAATGCAATTCACGGTGATGGGTGCAGTTACAGGCATTACAGGCGACTGAGGTGTGTACATAGAGGAGAAAGAAGACCATTCACAGTGGAGTCAGGAGTGCATGTGAAGTCCTAGGGCTGAGGAAGCATGGCAAGCTTGGCGAACAGCACCTATGGAAAGGCATAGAACAGGCGAGCAGGGGAGCGCTAGAGATGGATAGGGTGGAGATAGCTCACAAGGGACCACAACAGAGGTCCCCAAACTTCCTCAGTTCACTGCTCTCTTAGTGCAGCAGACATATTATTAATAGTGCTCTGAGGCCAAGACAAACACCTGCCACTTCCATATATTGAGTAGTTGGGTCTAAACTGCTTAATGGATATTTATGTCCTAATAATTCTAGCCTTTTGAAAACAAAGTATATAAATTGAAACAAATACTAATATTATTATTATTTTTGAGACAGAGTCTCGCTCTGTTGCCCAGGCTGGAGTGTAATGGCACCATCTCGGCTCAATGCAACCTCCGCCTCCCAGGTTCGAGCAATTCTCCTGCCTCAGCCTCCTGACTAGCTGGGATGACAGGTGCGTGCTACCACGCCCAGCTATTTCTTTTTTGTATTTTTAGAAGAGATGGGGTTTCACTACGTTGGCCAGCCTGGCCTCGAACTCCTGACCTCAGGTGGTCCACCTGCCTCGACCTCCCAAAGTGCTGGTATTTTAGGCATGAGCCGCCATGCCCAGTCAAAAACTAACATTATTATTCCATTCTTAAATACTCACAATTACCAATAGGATGCATGTACCTGTTGCACACCGCACAGTTTCTCAAACTTTGGAATTAGATTGGACACTGCCACCCTCATTTCTGTGCCATGTTAAATTTTGGGTGACACTTCCTTTTTACCACAATAACCACCTAAAATTCAGCTTTGAAAAGAGAGGATGTTGTTGAAAAGAATATAGTTGGGTTTAATGCTGAACTACCTCAGTTCATGAGGTGTCTGTCAATGTCAAGTATTGCTGCATTTCCCACAAAAATTTAAAACAGCTCCAGTGCCCTTGTGAGTTCCCTACAGTGCTCTGAGGCACCTCAGCCCAGTTTGGGAATTCCTGCGCCACAGGTAGTTCATGGTCTCTAAAAGAGAGAGAGCGGTGAAACCACAAAATGCAAAACTTGGAGTAAGTAACTGGGGATACAAAGCAATTGTTTGCATTGATAGTGAGAGACAAAGAAAATTCTCAAACATACGCAAAGCAGAAGGAGAAATAAAATGCTCAAAGGTAAAGATTATAGCAAAGGAGATATTGTGTGCTTGAGAGATTACCATCAATCCTTTGTAAATGATTTTGGTGTCAGTTACCTATTAATAGCCCTCAGCCCGGGTGGGAGGTGTCACCTCTGCATGGAGGAGAGTGTAGAGTCAAAGCCTGACCTCTCGCTCAGGCTTGTGGCTGGGCTGGCAGACCCCGGGTAGCCACTACACTCACTTCTCTCCTTTCTGTTGTTTTGTTGGTGGTGTGCTGTGTGTGCACACTTCTTTGCTTGTTTCACACAAGCATAAAGACACTCCGAAGTCCCTGCTGTGGACTCTAGCCCTCTTACATGCCAATCCCCAGCTTTCAGTACATTCTTAGCAGAATTCCAGGCTTTCCAAAGGGCTGTAGCAGCAACAAATGTCAAAAAAGACAGAAGACATGAAAAAAAGAGAAAAAGTCAGCAGGCAGCAAAGGCATAACTTACCCAGAATGGAAAGACCCCTGAGTGAAGGACATCAAGGACAGAGTGGCTGACCTTTGCTTGTGGGAGATCAGGTGGTCAAAGCAAGTGGGCCTATGAAAAGAAAGGGAAATAGGAACCCCAGAGAGAAAGGAGCGTTTTCCTCCCACTTGGAGGCTGGTGGCATTATCGAGTCTCTGCCTGTGTTGCCTCTGACAGGAATTGTCTCTCTGTGCCACCTGAGGAATGAGTGCAGACACACTTGTAGGAAGAACAGGCTGCATGGTGTAATTAGAAAGTCACAGAAACTCCCCAGCCCTGGATCAAAAATAACTTCCCCTACAGGCCTTCCACCAAGGTGGAAATATTTGCCATTGTCATGGTGTTTTTGAATTGGGGCACTGTGGCTCTACATAGCTTACTCCGTTAAAATAGAAAGGCATTATTTGGAAGGATAAAGCATCACCCACCAGTGTTTGTCCAAGCTTTACCCTAGATTAGCTAATTGTTACCAATACAATCTAACAGATTGCTATCTAATCATGTATTCTACTGTATCTTACCTTAACTAATGCTGCCTAACAGATTATCCCAAAATCTAGGGACTTAAGATAATAAACGCGTATCATCTTACAGTTTCTGCAGGTAGGAATTTGGGAGCAACTTAATTAGTGGTTCTAGCTCGGGGTCTGTCCTGAAGATGCAGTGAAGATCCTGGCCGAGGCTGCGGTCACATGTAGGCTTGACTGTGGTTGGAGGATCTGCTTCTAAGATGGCTCACTCGGGTGGCTTTTGGTAGGAGGCCTCAGTTCCTCACTACATGTGCTCTCCACGGGGCTGTCCGAGTGTCCTCACAATGTGGCTGCTGGCTTCCTTCGAGGGTGAGTGATCCAAGGAAGAGAAACAAGGGGGAAGCTGTGATGCCTGCCGTTGGAAGTTAAACTTTCTCACTTCCAGCAAATGCCATTATTATTGTTATTATTTGGTCTATCACCCATGCTGGAGTGCAGTGGAGCAATTATAGCTCATGGCAGCCTTGATATCCTGGGCTCTAGTGATCCTGCTCAGCCTCCGCAGTAGCTAGGACTACGCAGCTAATTTTTATGTTTTTTTGAAGATACAGCGTCTTCCTATGTTGGCCAGGCTGGTCTTAAACTCCTGGGCTCAAGTGGTCCTCCTGCCTTGGCCTCCCAAAGTGTCAGGATTACAGGCATAAGCCACTGTGTCCAGCCTGGCATATGCAATTGTTAGGATAAAGTCAGTAAGTCCAGCCCATACTCAAAGGGAGTGTTACTAAATTCCATCTCTTCAATAGAAGAGAACCAAATAATTTATAGACATAGTTATAGACCAAATAATTTATAGACATAAAACTTACCATCTCTAATCACTCAATAATCATGAAAAGTTGGGAGATGAGACAGGTAATGTTCTGTTAACAGTTTTTCTAGGTGTAACTGACACACTACGTACTCACCAATATAAGGTGTACATTTCAGTGGTTTTTAATATATTCGCAGTGCTGTACAACAATCACTACTATCTAATCCCAAAATACTTTCAGCAACCCAAAAGAAACCTTGTACCCTAACTCTTCCTTCAGCAATCATTCTTCCTTCTTCCCCATTCCCTCAGCCCAAGGCAACAACTAACCTCTTTTTGGGATAGGTAATTTTTTTTTTTTTTTTTTTGAGATGGAGTCTGGCTTTGTCACCCATGCTGGAGTGCTGGAGTACAGTGGTGAGATCTTGGTTTACCACAACCTCTGCCTACTGGGTTCAAGCGATTCTCCTGTCTCAGCCTCCCCAGCAGCTGGGATTACAGGTGTGTGCCTCCATGCCCAGCTAATTTTTGTGTTTTTTTTAGTAGAGATGGGGTTTCGCCATGTTGGCCAGGCTGGTCTTGAACTGCTGACCTTAGGTGACTGGCTGGCCCCAGCCTCCCAAAGTGCTGCTGGGATTACAGGTGTGAGCCACCACACCTGGCCTGGGCTAGGCAATTTTTGATAGATGGTTAGTGAGAAAGAATAAATCAGAATAGATTCCTACCCTGGTCTCCAACCTTGTTAAGGCTGGTGAGTGGAAGGTAGACAGAAGGCAGGAACCCAAGTGGGACAACACAATGGCTCCAGGCTTCCCTGCATGCTGCAAAGCACAGTCAGAGGTTACCCGGGAACTTCTCGCCATCATCGCCAGGTTATAGACTCTGCTTAGGAAACTGGGTCTGCCTGGTGGTCTTTAGTGGGATCCCTGAGCAGCCTCTCAGGGGTCCCTGAGACCAGCAACCTGAGGATTCTGGTGACTTGTGGATGGAAATGGGTGCCCAAATGCACTGCTACGGGTTGAGAGATGCTGCATCTAGAACTAGGTACACCTGTACTGGGATCCCAGCTGGGCCACTGACTGGCTTTTGCCCTTAGTCGGGTCACAAAACTTTATTTAAATCAAGGCTTTCTCAGAGGATGGTATAGGTTTCCCTTCGGTTTCCACCCCTTACCTACCAGTCCCTGAGACCCACCTGGGCAGCACCAACCTGGGTGTGTTGGGAGAACTGGAGAACATCCTTAACCTTTGTACTCTGCACATAGTGTTTCTTTCGTGGAGGATGACTATTACCTCTATTATTCACAAGGTGGCCTGGGATAAACTTGGATTTAGGCTAGGGAGCCTTTCAGTCACCTCTGGGGCATTTGCAATAGGAGCTCAGGCAGGTCCCTCTTGGATTCTCTTCCTGCAGCTTGAGACACCTCAGGCCCATTCTTACCGCCCCCGCCCCCCCGCCCCCCACCCCGATGGCTCCAGGCTTTCTTTTGAATGAAGGGTGAATCTGAGAAGCTGTTTTGCTCTCACTGCACTTAGAAGTACAGCAAAAGCTTAGAAATACAGCTCTGTCCGTTTGTACATTTATATAAAAGTTTGTTTCATTTTAAATATTCACACATAAACATACACAAATGCGCTGCTTTGTGGTGTTAGCAGAAAATTAAAAAACCACTCTACAATCCAAACAAACAGCTTAGCCCAGCTGCAGAGGCAGTGTGGAAGGAAAGCCTGTAGCTGGCTGGGCTCCCTGCTACCTCTGATCTTCTTCGGGCTCCTGTTCCGGATCTGTGCGTAGATGAGAGTCGTATTACACTGGCCTATGGCCTCCACTGCCTTGCTTGGTGCCACCGGCCCCAGACAAGCCTTAGGAAGAGAAAAGGCCAGGGGGAGGAGCTTCGTTTGAAAAAGGAGAAAACAACCTGGCTGTCTGCCAACCTTCCTTCCAGGGCTGCCATTCCCCTGGCACTGCTGGGCACAGATAATTTACATCTGGCTTCCACACCCTTCCTTCCTTGCCTTGGGTGGCAACCAGCTCCATGGGAACCCCTTGAGGAGGCCATACTTCTGGCCTCTCTGTCTCACTTGGGCACCCATCTGACCACTCACCTCTTTGTGTGCTATTTCCTTCTTAGCACTATCTTTCAAACTCTCTTGTTTGCTTATTCATTTATCCTGACCATACCCTGAGAATATAAGCTCCATGGGGCATGGGGACACGTCAGCTTTCCACCCAGCATCCAGGGCTTGGAACTCTAGTATCGCCAAGAGAGTGAATATATCCATCTAGCACTTAGTGTTTTCCAAAGACTTCTGTCTTGTGCATTATCTCATTTGATTCTTCCAAAAACCAGTGAAATAGGCATTTTCATTGGTTCTTTTTTATAGGTGAGAAAGGTGAGGATCCAGGTCCAAGAATGACTTGTAAGGCTGCATAGCAAGAGAAGGAGCCAGAGTTCGAACCAGCTTCTGACTCTATATCTTTTGTTCATTTCATCAAACAGTGTGCTTGTCCCCTGTGCCCCATGATGATGTTCCTGCTTCCAGAATGTTTCCCTCCCCGACTCCCCCATTTAAATTTAATGAACTATTTACACCATAGGTTTTTTTCTCAACGGGACTTTTTGTTTTCCCAAGGGGATTTTTCATCTTCCATGACCATGTCTCACAAAATGGCTATCAAAGAGAAAAATGTTCTTTTCATAAGCCTAGATGCGTAATCTTTCCCATGAAATTTTTTTTCTGACATAAAGAGTTCATTGGAGATAATATGGAATGATCTCTAAAATATAACAAGAAAAGCAAGATGCAGAACATTGTATATGGATAAAAGGTGACGGAAACAATGTGATTCAGCAATCACACTCCTTGATATGTACCCAAAGAAGCTGAAAACCCATGTCTGCCCAAAAACCTGCACATGGATATTGAAAGCAGCTTTATTCATAATTGCCAAAACTTAGATGTAACCATGATACCCTTCAGTAAGTGAATGGATAAACTCTGCTACATTCAGACAATGGAGTATTAGCACTGAAAAGAAATGAGCTGTCAAGTCAAAAAAAAGACACAGAGAAAACTTAAAATGCGTATTACTAAATGAAAGAAGCCACTCTGAAAAGGCTACATACTGTATAAGTCCAGCTATGTGACATTCAGGAGAAGGTGAAACTATAGAGGCAGCAAAAAGATCAGTTATTGCCAGGGGTTGGGGTACAGAGGGATGAATACTCACAGCACAGAGGCTTTTAGGACAGTGAAACTAATGCAATGGTGAATACATATCATTATATATGTTCTCACATCTCTAGAACACACAACCGTAAGAGTGTCCCTAATATAAACCATGGATTTTGGGTGGTAATGTTGCATCAATGCAGGTTCATTGATTGTAACAGCATGTACCACTCTGGTGAGGGATGTTGATGAGGGCGGAGGCTGTGGATGTATGGGGCAGAGAGCATATGGGAAATCTCTGTGCCTTCTGCTCAATTGTGCCACGAACCTAAAAGTGATCTAAAGAATAAATTCCCTTTAAAATAATACAATTCCAATTTCCAAAGGAGGGGAGAGGTTACTTACACATGTTTGCTTATATATGCATTAAATACTTCTGGCAGGGTGTGCAAGAAATTCATTACATTAGTTGGTTCCAGTGAAGGAAATAGGTGTCTGGAGTCAAGGATGGAAGGAAACCTTTCCAGTATGTACTCTTTTATTCTTTTGCAATTTTATACCATGTGACTATTCAAAAGTAAAATGGCTCACCCAGAGAAGCCACCACCACCCCCAGCATCTATGCTAAGGTCTACTGATACAACTGAGCTCTGACTACTCAGTTTGGGTCTCCCTCCCTTTCCACCAAAAAGTGGCAGAGCAGCAGGACCCAGGAGGGAGCTAGGGTCAGTCCCCACATCAACTCACCCACCAAGACATGTACAGACCAGGTGCTGCCTGAGGTGTGGCTCCCGCACTGCCAGAGAATGTGCACCATCAGGCCACATGCTCTGACTCCCTCTCTCTCCAGGTCCCAGATGTAGAGATGGGACCAGAGCAAGTCCTTAGGGAAACAGTTGCTTTCTGTGAGCACATTCTCTAAAAGGAAAGCTTTTTCATTATTTTTTTTTCCTACCAGGTAAATTGTTGATAGGACCATGATGAAAAAATCTTGGCAAGACCATGTAACACCAGACAAGGGGGTGGCAAAAGGAGTTGCTGCTCTTTTTTTTTTTTTAAGTTTAATTTTTAAACCTGTTCATTCTCCCAGCTATCTCTTACCAACTATTTTCCAATGCTGCCACATCCTCATCCTCTCTCTTCTCCCTGCCCTTAGTGTTGGAACCTGCTTATTCCTCCGCTTGGTTCCCACCACCAGCACATTTTTCTGTTTGAAGACAAAATGGTAAGAATGACTCACACTCAGGATCCCATCTTCCCCTCTGGTCCCTATCTCCTGCTCTGGACAACCAGCAGGACTGTCTTAGTCTCCTGAATTACAAAGCCAAGCAGCTTGCACGAGGCTTTCAGAATTGATGGTAAGATGTTTCCCTGTTGACTGTGACTGCATCTTCCCAGGAGGTAAGAGTAAGACAGCAGCCTGACTGCTCCTCCAGGATTCAGAACATACCCCAGAGGTTCCTTCCCCATCGGATGCCCTCCCTCAGGCACTGAAAACATGCACTGTTCTCTAAGAAGTCTTGATTCAAGTAGGGGAGGCGCACATCATACTTTTAAAAACCTGAACATAACAACAGTGCAAGCAGCAGAAACACAAGTGTGCAACTAATTACAGATAGGGAAGCAGATGGCCTCATCCTCGTGGAGTATGCGAAGAAACCCTCCGCAGAGCGAGGTGAAATGATGGCTCCGATAGGCCCGTGGCAGATGGAAGAGAGGCAGGCGGTCTCCTCTGTCCTCCCCACTCTTTCAAGCCTAGCGAAGTCCCCTGTCATTAACGTGTCAAAGTCGCAGCCATAAACAAAGGAAAGGCGCCCACCTTTTTGGCAACTTCAAATCCTGGGAGGATAAAAGAAGTTAAGTGGAGGAAATGAAATGTTTCCGTAACAGTAATTCATTTCCCCTTCCTGTTTGGAGCATTCCGCCTCGTGGGGCTCTCTCTGGTTGTCTGTCCCACTAAACAAGCTGGGGAAATGGGTTTTTGTCTGTTTGTTTGTTTTTTCGTATCTCCTTCACCTTGATTACTGTGGTAAGCATAATCGTGGCTCGCACGTGCATCACTGCCCTGGTCCCAGGAGCCTGTGGATATGTTATGTTACATGGCAAGGAGGAATGAAGGGAGCAGATGGATAGAGATTGTTAATGAGCTGACCTGAAGAAAACAAGGTGGTCCTGGATTATCCTGGCAGTCCCATTTGTGATCACAGGGTCCTAAACTGTGGCGGAGGAAGGGAGAAGCATTGGTGCCAGAGTGCTGCCATGTGAGAAAGCCTCGATCACTCACTGCTGGCTTGAAAATGGAAGAGGCTGAGGCCACAATATGCAGGAAGCCTCTAGAAACTGGAAAAGGCAAGAAGAAGGGTTCTCCCTTAGAGCCTCTGGAAGAAATGCAGCCTTCTAACACTTTGGTATTAGCCCAGTGACACCTGTGTCAGCCTTCCAACCTTCAGAAGGGTGAGATAATCAACCTCTGGGTGGTTTTCAGCCACCACGTTTGTGGTATGTTGTTACAGTTGCAACAAGAAATAAATAGAAATAGAAACGTGGGTCCTGCTTGACCCAGGACAGGGCAGAGCCTGCCTACAGGACCCTCCTGCTGGGGGTTGGCTCTCAAATCATCTCCATCAAGTGAAGGCGGATCCCACCCACTGGCTCTGAGCTAGGGCAGCAGGAAGGTCTGAGAAGGCATCTCTGACCTTTGGCTTCTAATGTCTTGAGGAAACATGAGGTGGCACCCAACACTCATAAGAGGAGCTGAGAGAAGCACTTGCTCCAGGCATTCAGCATTGAAGTCTGTCAAGGTACCAAAGGACTGGGTGACCTCGTATGGACGCAGAGCAGGCTGGGCCTGAAAGTCGGAGGCATCTGGAGAGGTGGTCTCCAGGGGAAGGATGCTGCCCCACAAGGGGTCCCCATGAAGCTGGAACACCCTAGAAAGGGGGCTGCTTATTTACTTGTTAGAAAGAATGACCTTGGCCTGAGAGGTTCTCTAACATACAGAGTCTCTCCTGAAACTCTGAATTTCTTGCAAATCATAAAACTAATCTTGTGGATTCATTAAAAAGAGATAATGACCACTGAATGGTGTGACAAGTACAACTTTAAAAAATTCAGCAGAAACTCATTTCTAATTCATGCCTAGAATCAGCTTTTTAAAATCCCTTTCTTCAATGCCTGTGAGATACAGAATTGGGCTTCACGAGCTGTTTAATTGCTCCCCTGCAGGAAAGGCAAGGCACAGTGAGTTCAAGCCTCCCTTCACTCTCAACCCTCCACCCTCCCCTGCTGACCCTGTCTTCTTTCCTCAAGAAAACCATGAGGATGCAGCCGGAGAGGGAAGACCGGCATTAAGAGACACCCAGAAGAGCCCATCCTGCTCAGTGGAGGTGAGCCCTGTTTACTGTCCAGAAAATATAACCTAAAAGAGGGCATGGTCTGAGATGGGACAGGCTGAGGGGTGAAGGCAGGGCCCATGTCACAGCTGCAGCCCTGCTATGAGATATGTTTTGCCTTGCCTTTTGCTGGAACCCAACCCTTAGGATGGAACTTCTAGGAGCAGACATCGTGTCTGTTCACACTTTTCACTCTACCCCAACTCTCTGTCCCAAGTGCCAAGTACTGTGTTGGACACAGAAAGAGGTTCTATTAAACCTCTGCTGAATTGTGTGAGATTGAAAGTACAACCAAGGTTCCTGTTTTCCTCTTGGCAACCGTGACTGAAGGTCTCACTTCCAGCAGCCTCCAGACCTCTCTCTGTCACAGGAGTTTAAATGAGACTGTGTGGCATTAATGTAGGTTGGAGATGATGCAATTAAATGATTGATTCCAATTTGAACAGTATTAGTTGGCTAATGGCCTTTGGGATATAATCCAACTCCTTAGCAAAAAAATAATTATGATAACTAAATTTGTCCCTTATCCCATCTCACTCCTCCAGCTTATCTTCCTCTCCACTATGTACACAAGGCATATCTACTCTGAGCACACTAGATACTTTCTGGTGGTTCCTCTGCCTGAAATGCCCTCCCTGCCTTTCCCAGTGTCCTCTGGCAAATTCACATTCATTTTCCAAGACTCGATGTCATCTCTACTAGGGGCTTTTCCTGATGCTCTGGGCTGGTTAGGTGCCTCCTGCCCATGCACCCCTAGTTACCATTACCTGTTTCAGGGACTGCACCAGATACCTTTATATCATCACAGCCTAGAGAAATTCCTGGTATTTTTAAAGAAATGTAGTAAGTTTCCAGCAAATGTCTACCGAATAGCTGTTATTAACAGCTAGTATTTATCGAGCCCATTTTCTACGCACAACACCTTATGCTAAGCCCTCTATACTGCCTCATTTAGTCATCCCAGCAGTCATGTAAAGTAGGCTTGTTTCTCTCATTTTACACACTCAGGGACTGAGGCCTGGAAAACATAAATAATCTGCCCAAAGTTACCTCGCCACCTCGTGAAGGAGCCAACATTGAAATCCAAAAGCTTTTTTTTTCTTGACACGGAGTTTTGCTGTTTCATCCAGGCTAGAGTGCAATGGCATGATCTCGGCTCACTGCAACCTTAGCTCCCCCAGGCTCAAGCAATTTTCCTGCCTCAGCCTCCTGAGTAGTAGGGATTATAGGTGTGTGCCACCATACCAGGCTAATTTTTGTATTTTTAGTAGAGACAGGGTTTTGCCATTTTGGCCAGGTTGGTCTCGAACACCAGACCTCAGGTAATCCACCCGCCTCGGTATCCCAAAGTGTTAGGATTACAGACATGAGCCACCACACTGGGCCAGACTCTTTTTTTTTTTTAATAATAATTTCCACTTTTGTTTTAGATTCAGAGGGTACACGTGCAAGTTTCTTACATGAATATATTGCGTGATGCTGAGGTTTGGGGTATGAATGGTTCTGCCACCCAGAGAGTGAGCATAGTACCTACCCAATAGGTGTTTTTCAGCCCTTTCCATCTCTCCCCACTTCGAGCAGTCTCCAGTGTCTATTGTTCCTGTATTTATGTCCATGAGCACCCAATATTTAGTTTCCGTTTATGAATGAGGACATACAGCATTTGGTTTTCTGTTCCTGCATTAATTCACTTAGGATAATGGCCCAGCTGCATTTATGTTGCTGCAAAGGATATGATTTCATTCTTTTTATGACTGCATAGTATTCCATGGTGTATATGTGTATTAGCCCATTCTTGCACTGCAATAAAGAAATATCTGAGACTGGGTAATTTGTAAAGAGAAGAGGTTTAATTGACTCAGCATTCCGCAGTCTGTACAGGAAGCACGGAGGAAGAGGCCTCAGGAAACTCACAGTCGTGGTGAAAGATGAAGGGAAGCAGGCACCTCTTACATGGCTGGAGTCGGAAGCGGGCAGGGCAGGGCGTCATATTTTTAAACAACCAGATCTCATGAGAACTCTATCATGATAACACCAGGGGGATGGTACTAAACCGTTAGGAACTGCCCCCATGACCCAATTGATGGCAGCAGTGATCCGCCTGGAGCGACCGCTGCCATGATGCCGGCTGCAGTGGGGAAGGCAGGGCTGTGACTGCACGCTCCATGGAGCCAGTGGGAGCGGGGACAGTTGGAAGTCCTGCCCCTGCCTGAGTTGATGGGGCAAGAGCCTCATGCTCCCTAGGCAAGCTGCAGCTGCAGACCTGGGCATCTACATTCTTGGGGATCTGGGGAGACCCCCTTACCCCCACAGGCTCACACGTGCCTGCTCCTGCTGCCTGGCCTCTCCCGACTCCTGGTGCCTGGTCTGATCTCAGAGCAAAGTTGAGGATGAGTCCAGGTGCTGTTGCAACCTGTCTGGGTATGCACATGCTTGGGGCAGTGCTGACACACCAGCCTCCTGCTGTCTCAGCCCCCTCCAGATTTTGGGCACTGACAAGCCTGGGAGGGAGGCTGAGAGGGTGCTGAGGGAGGCTCCACATGGGCCTGCAGGTGCCTCTCAACAGACAGCCTGAGCAACAGCAGGGGGCAGACAGGCTTCTGCATGGAAAGGGGTGGGTCCCGGGTGAAGCCCCACTTTCAAGCCAGGGACAACCTGAAGCTTGGGGGCTGGACTGTTGACCAGCATGTGAGCTTATGGTGCCTTTTCTGAACCTGCCTATGGCTGTCCATAAACCAATCGGCACACACTTCCTCCCCTCTGAGACCCATAAAAGCCCAGACTCAGTCAGACTTGAAGAGATGGTGGGATGGCCTGCCTGTGGAGAGGGGCTACCCACTCCAGGGTCTTCTCTCTGCTGAGAGCTGAACCCTCTTTGGGATAACCTGCCTGAGGGTCTCCTCTGAGTTGTTCTATCACTCAGTAAAACTCCTCTCAGCCTTACTCATCCTACACTTGTTTTGTGCACCTCATTCTTCCTGGACACAGGACAAGAACTTGAGACCTGCCAAATGGCAGGGCTAAAAGAGCTGTAACACAAACAGGGCTGGAACACGCCCCTTGCTTACCACATTGCTCGTGACAAGGAGAGAAGAGGGAAAGAAAGAAGAGCTGTGGCCCTTCAGCAAGCCCAGATCTTGGAGCTCCCCAAGCCAGAGCTATGATGCCCTTTTTGAGACTCTGTGGTTCCTGATGTCTTCTAGCCTCTGGCGCCACCACATTCCCTGGTGCCAGCTGTGGTAATTGCTAGTTGTACGCCTGGTCCAGCTGCAGCTTCACAGGGAGCCAGTGTTAGTGCCAGCATTCGGAGCTGCCCACCCCACTGCAGCCGGCATGCCTGGCTGTGTTTAGTGGCTGGGCCCCATGCTCACTTGCTCACACACCTCCCGCTGCTCTGTGCCTGGCTTGCCCTTGGCAGGCGTGAGATTTAGGCCAATAGTGCTAGCTGAGTGCAGCCTGTCAGGCAAAGTGGGCGGGACGAGCCCAGTGGGCCTGAGTAAAAACTTGGGCAAAGGCAACACTGGCCACAAAGGTTTCTGGCTGGCAAAGTGACATAGTAACCTCCCATCAGGCCCTACCTCCAACATGGGGGATTACAATCCAGCATGAGATTTGGATGGGGACAGGGAGCAAAAACATATCAATATATACCACATTTTCTTTATCCAATCCACCATTGATGGGTACCTAGGTTGATTTCATGTTTGCTCTTGTGAATGGTGCTGTGATGAACGTACCTGTGCATGTATTTTTCTGCTAGAGTAACTTTTCTTCCTTTGGGTATATATCCAGTAATGGGGAAATTCAGAAGCTTATCTAAGGGTCTTCTAAGGTTCCAAAAATGGTTATGTAAAGCCTAGCATTAGTTTAAAATAGAAAAGATTTGGGAGGTAAATTACATTACTTTTCCCATTTGCCCTCCAGTCCATGCTCTTGTTATGTGAGTCGGTGGTTCCGCCACGGGAAGTAGGGTTTATTTTTTGGCTCTTTTGATGTTAGGTCTGGCCATGTGATTTGCTTTGGCCAAAGGAACGTTAGCGGGTGTGAAGCACACATAGGCTTTGCATCTATCAGTGGGGATGGGCTTGCTCATTTGTGCTTCTGCTTTTCCTCACACAGGAAGACCAGACCTCTGGAAGCTGCTGCTCTGAGGAGAATGAGAGATGAGTGGAGTGGACCTGGTCTCAACCCACAGCTTGAATGCCAGACTAGCCGAGGTCAACCCAGACAGAGTCATCAATTCTCTAACAACACACAAATACCTGACCAAGAACAAATACTTTTGTTATGCCACTGAGTCTTCAGATTGGTTCTTATGCAGTATATTTTCGGTAATTGCTAATAAATACAGTTAAGAAAGTAATGTTAGGGACATAAGTAATAATACAAGAACAATATTCCCCTCCCAGTGAGGACTGAAATAAGGCCTCTATCTTTTAGATACAAAGAAGACAGAATTTGTTGATGGTATCTGTGTTGTCCTAGATTGGTTAATTGGGGGAACCCTGGAAAATTTTGCTTCTGGATAGCTTAATGAAGAGTCGTCTTTCTGGGATAGGATCTTGCAGAGACTCAGATGTGCTAAGAGAATAAGCCAGAGGTCTTTTAAAAATCCCTTAAAGCCCAGCAGATTTTGCTGGCTTGTGATGATTTAGAAAAGGACTTTAAAAGATTTTGAAGTCACAAATATATAATTAGAAAATTTCGCTTGAGCCTGGGAGGTCGAGGCTGCAGTGAGCTGTAATTATGCCACTACACTCCAGGATGAGCAACAGAGTGAAACCTTGCCTCACCAAAAAAATAAAGGAAAGAAAATAAACTCGCAACATTTTGATTCTGTGACAAAATTGTACTGTTTACTTCCTGGCAAGGCTTCTCTTAGGTACACCTGTATCACTTTGTGGTTAAGGAAGAAGTATCAGAGTTAGGGGAAGAAACAAAGAAAGAAAGAAAGAAAGAGAGAGAGAGAAAGAAAAGAAAGGATTTGGATTCAGAAGCAATATGCCCCCTAGAGACTTAGAATAGGGAAGCTTTCAGTGTATTTGCATCACCTACACACCTCCATCCAAAACTGTGCCTTCTAGTTTCTCTTGAATTGTGGGTTTGAAAAACACCATCCCTGGACACCCCTGGAGAGGACGTCACTCTGAGAGTGGTCGGCTTCGTTCCAGTTTTCTCTTCTTGCAGCTTGGTCTTGGCCTCTTCCAAAGCTGCGTCAGCTCGGACACCAGGAGGAGGAATGAATGTCCACAGTCAACCATGGCAGATTACGGAGGCGTCTATTGTATACTAATTACGTCACTACCAGCGATTCTTTTGATAATAATTTTAATGTTGACGAACTCACTGGGGGTAGAGATAGAGATCCTTGTACGTCTAGAGCCTTTTTTTCACTATTGTAATTTTTCTTTAATTAATTGAAGGAATTCGTCTCCCTCCAAGCCCTCAAATGTAACCAGTGAAAGTATTAAAAATAATTGTTAAGATATGTAGCAGTGCAGTCTGACTTACTTTGGAGCAAGCACATTCTGGGAAGGAAAGGAGCCCAGATTTCAACTGTCTGTTTTCTTCGTGTCTAAATCCTTTACTCTTTTAGTAAAGAAAGGCCAAAGACAGACACTATTTCATTGAGATTTAGAGAATTTCATTTTATGTGGCTTATGATAGACTCATAAGCTTCCTTCTCATATGGGTGAAAGCCATTATGTAAAGGAAGAGCTTTTATAGTTGGGACAAGGGAGCAGTGTTAATTTCAGCTTTGTTAAAAAAAAAAAAAAACTCAGGGCAAAAATTTTAGTACTTGCTAAAGCAGGGCAAAATTGGAGGGATAAACGTTAAGCTTTTTCAGAGGATCTTAGAAAGAGAGGATAAAACTTCAAATGAATAAACGTTACTTTACGGTGTTGCCTGAATTCTTCAAGAGCATTCTCTTTAAAAAAAAAAAAAAAAAAAAAAAAAAAAAAAGATTAAAAAACTTGAGGCAATGATAGAAAAAAAATTGTTCCCAATTCAGGCAATTAGTCAAATGTTTCAGAGGAACTTTAGCATCTATGACATTTCTTCATTTAATGATCAAAAAGACAAAGAAAGAGTTAGACTTCACCTTTTTTCAATCAATAGATGTCTGAGTATATGACCTTTTATCTCCTACAGGCCTCAGAGCTCCTCCAGGAAAGGAATTTGGGAATTGATCACAGGGTGGAGTTGGGAGCACAGTTTCTCCTGGAATTTCTTTTTTCCTCTTCTATTTTTCAGCATGGGTTTTCCTTCATGTATTTCCACCTGCCAAGTTGTTCTGGATCCAACTCATTCATTCCACTACTGCTATTTCCTTTTCACCCTCTCCAGGATGGCACAACACAAATTTAGTAACTATAGAACTGTGCAGAGTGGTGTGTAACCAGAGTCTATGCATGTCTGGGGAACAGCTCACGATCACAGGCTACTTAGCTTAGTGAGCTCAGCCCAGGAAAAATTAGGTACAATATTCTTGTGCAAGAATATTTATTGCTGTGCCTCTGTGGTGGTAAAATGTGTCCTGAATGTTCACAAACCCAAGAATAGGTAAATATGTTGTGACACATTCATAGTCTAGAATACTCTTGATGTTAAAATGTAGGTGAATCTTTAAAAGTATTGAGTGAAACAAAAAAAAGTTGCAAGAAGGTCCCAAAGTATGATAGCAAGTATATGTAGTTTAAAATGTAAAAAAAAATGTGATTTTGGCTGGGCGTGGTGGCTCACGCTTGTAATCCCAGCACTTTGGGAGGCTGAGGCTGGTGAATCATCTGAAGTCAGGAGTTTGAGACCAGTCTGGCCCACATGGTGACACCCTGTCTCTACTAAAAATACAAAAATTAGCCAAGTGTGTGGTGGTACACACCTGTAATCTCAGCTACTCAGGAGGCTGAGGCAGGAGAATCGCTTGAATTTGGGAGGTTGTGGTTGCAGAGAGCCGAGATCGCGCTGTTGCACTCCAGCCTGGACGACAAGAGCAAAACTCAAACTCAATTAAAAATATAGATAATCTCTTGTATGCATACGCAGTAAAGATATGAAAATCTCTGTGGCATGAAGACTGAAACTCAGGACTGTAGTCACCATTTAGGGAGGAAGGGCAAGAAATGGGAAGGGGAACTCAGGAAGTTCAGAGATATTTTTATTTCTGAAGTTGAGTGGTGGAAACAAGGTATTTATCTTCTTGGATTATACTTTTTTGTATGCTTGAAAAAAAACTTCTTTGTAATAATAAGAGAAAGGAGCAAGCCTGAGGGGCTAGCCTGTGTTCCTGTGTCAGGGCCGCCCCTCCTGAGCCCTGCTTCTGCTCTCCAGGTCTCTGTGTCCTCCCCCAGGGAATGGAAAGAGGTGGAGCCGGCAGTCTAGGATTTTAGATACTGGTCTTCAGGAAAGAGGCAAGCATCCTCCAAAGCTGTGTCTGGATGGCCAGGTTAAGGGAAAGAATAAAAACCTAAGATGACTGGTTATGACGCCAGATCACTGGCATGCCTGAGAAACTTTTTTAAAAGTTGGACTCCCCACTGGAGGGGACTCTTTTGTTCTCCAATTCTTCTAGAGAAACAAGATCCCACCATTTCTCTGGGTAGCATGACTTGGTATCTGGCAATCACTGCTAAGGAGTGCAGAGCACTAGGAAGTCAAGCTATCATCAGCCCCTTTCCCTTTGGCATTTTTACAGTAATAGGTTCATGGACTTAGGTAAAGGTCATACATTGAAAATGCCACTAATATTGTATTTTTTTTAAAGAACACTTAATGACTTGACAATACATTCTTGATATATGATGTTAATTGACAAAGGAGGATATGTATATACATATATATGCTGTGATCCCAATTCTGTACACACTCTCACACACACAGACACACACTCACTAACACGCACACACAACTGGAAGGAAGTGCATCTAAGCAGTGGGATTGTAGGTAATTTAAATTTCCTTCTTCATACTTAAATGACTTTTTCAATTTTCTACAACATGCATACATTATTCTTATAAGAAGGCTATCGATGTACGTATTTGCCTGACTATATATTTTCCAATGTGTTTTGTTTTGGTCTGGAAGCCACGTTCCTCCCCCTACCTTCCTGGTCCCAGCAGAGTGGAGGAGCTTATGCAGGCTGAATCAGTTGGCAGGGATGAAGAGTGACCTTTGCTGACGGTCATTCATACGCTAAGCCACATTTTCAAAAGCTTGATTTCAGGAAGGCTTTCGAAGCTCCAGTTGGCACATTGCAAAGAAATAAACACATTACCAGAGTGGATTCAAACACTTCCAGAGAGTTATAGATAGAACGAAGTTGGTTTTGATTGCCAGCATAAAGTCTCTGTCCAGAGGATGATAATGTTTCCTTAGGCAGCTCAACAGCCCAAAACCCTGATGTAAGACATCCTTTAAAACCAAAGATCTCTTTGTTGGTCTGCTCAAGCAACATAACAAAATACCAGAGAGGGCATCGTTTAAACAACAGATATTGATTTTCTCACAGTTCTGGAGGCTGGGAAGTCCAAGATCAAGGGGCCAGCAGGGCTTCGTTTCAGGTGAGGGCTCTCCTCTTGGCTTGCAGGTGGCTGCCTTCTTGCTGTGTCCTCACATGACCTTTCCTTGGTATGTATGTGGGAGGGAAGAGGGCCAGCTCTCTGGTGTCTCTCTTTTTTTTTTTTTTGAGGCAGAGTTTCACTCTTGTTGCCCAGGCTGGAGTGCAATGGTGCAATCTCGGCTCACTGCAACCTCTGCATCCCGGGTTCAAGTAATTCTCTTGTCTTAGCCTCCTGGGTACCTGGGATTACAGGCATGCACCACCACGCCCGGCTAATCTTTTGAATTTTTAGTAGAGGGGTTTCTCCATGTTGGCCATGCTGGTCTCAAACTCCTGACCTCAGGTGATATGCCCACCTTGGCCTCTTAAAGTGCTGGGATTACAGGTGTGAGCCACCACACCTGGCCATGTCTCTTCTTATAAGGGCACTAATCCTGTCAGTTCAGGCCCCTACCCTTATGACCTCATTTGATCTTAATTACCTTCTGAAGAACTCATTTCCAAATACAGCCATGTGCCTCATAACAATGGTTTGGTCAACAATGAACAACATATGCAATGGTGGTCCCACATTATAATGCTGTATTTTAGTAAGCCATACCATCTAAGTTTGTGTAAGTATACTCTACAATGTCACTGTGATGAAACTATCTGGTGATGCGTTTCTCAGAATGTGTCCCTATTGCTAAGTGGTGCATGATTTACAGTCACATGAGGGGTAGGGCTTCAATATATAAATTTTGAGAAGGATACAATTTAGTCCATAGCACTAGAGTGAACTTCAGAGAGAGCGTAATCTGCCTGTTCTCTGTGGGGTCAGACTGCCAAAGCCCTCATCCTGGCTGCCCCTGTAGAGGCGAATTCTTTGAAGAACAGCATTGAAAAGGACACAGGTCTCTGTGGAGGTAGATGAAGAGTAGACAACAGTTGTGTGAAGACACAGGGTGACATCTGGTGGCGAGGGCATCTGTAAGGGAATGCCATCAGGATTTTTTATTTTTTTGGAGATGGAGTCTCACTCTGTTGCTCAGGCTGGAGTGCAGTTGTGCTATCTCAACTCACTGAAGACTCCACCTCCCAGGATCAAGCAATTCTCCTGCCTTAGACTCCCGAGCAGCTGAGACTACAGGCATGCATCACCATGCCTGGCTTATTTTTGTATTTTTAGTAGAGACGGGGTCCCACTTTGTTGGCCAGGCTGGTCTCAAACTCCTGACCTCAGGTGATCAACCCTCCTTGGCCTCCCAAAGTGCTGGGATTATAGGTGTGAACCACTGTGACTGGCTGCCACTGGCATTCTTAATAAACCACCATCCAATTCTATAAGGTTGGAAGGAAAGGGAGAAACTCCAAGTGTGTGGAACTGGGGAACTGGTTGGAAATGGAAATTGAGACTCAAAGATTTATTCTTGTCTCTAAAAATCTCTCCCAGCTTGCTACTGACAATCATCATGATGGCCTAGGGGATTTCTGTTGCCTCTTAACAATCCCATTACCAAAGGTATCCCTGACTTTCTTTTCTCTGTTCCCTGATGTATACAAGCAACTCATTTACACAGGAAAGCCTTCCTTCCTTCCTTCCTTCCTTCCTTCCTTCCTTTTCTTCCTTTCTTCCCTCCCTCCCTCCTTTCCTTCCTGAGTTGTGCTCTGTCACTCAAGCTGGTGTGCAGTGGTATGATCTCGGCTCACTGTGACCTCCTCAGGAAAGGGCTATTTATTTGCGCTATCTTGGACACGCAAGGTTGACTTATTCTCAGACTGACTCATATGGGAGGCTCCTTTGTTGATAACTCAGGGACTTTACTCAGTGTTATCGTTTACAATGCTGTTCTTGAACAAGCAAATAACTAGTTACCAGAGACTGGTTTTGCTTTAGGACAGTTAAGAAGGTGGCTGTGGAATAAGCCTGGATTGGGGTTGATCCCTGCAGATGTCTGTCACTGTGTTAGGTCTATTATTAATACTAACTTGTGACTGCCAGTAGCCATAAAGAGGCCTGCCATTCTTGGGTTAGAATGACAATAGGCTTCAAATGATTCAGGACTAGTCAAGCATCTGAACACATAGTAGGCTGTCCAAAAATTACTTGTTGAATACATACATGAATAAAGCAGCCATTCAGGATGTCCCTACATCATTATCAACTGCACTAATAGTATTTATTGTGTATTTACTATGTGGCTAGAACTTCTGAAAGGGAAAGTCATTCCTAAACTGAAAATCCTTAGAAGTCGTGTAATCCGGTGATCTCACCTAGGAGCCTTAGGGTCGTCCACATTATCTCAGAGGGTTTGGGCGGGAATAGAGAGGAGGAAGATGGAGACGTCAGAGCTACGGCTCAAATCCTGCTTCAATTAAACCAGCATCACTTTTATCTATCTTCCATATTGGTAGTGTTAAATATTTGTATATTTAATACTATATTTTAGCAATGACATATATATTAGATATTTAATTAGATATATATATATATACACACACACACATAATATATATAATTAGAAAGAGGGTTTCATTGCTAAAATCCTTGATCATCATTATGATCAAGGTATGTGGATTGCCTAAAATATTGTTCAGTGAGAACATATGGACACAAGGAGGGGAACAACACACATTGGGGCTTCTTGGGAGGGTGAGGGGGAAGCACATTAGGAAAAAGAGCTAATGCATGCTGGGGTTAATACCTAAGTGATGGGTTGACAGGTGCAGCAAACCACCACAGCACATGTTTACCTGTGTAACAAGCCTGCACATCTTGCACATGTACCCTGGAACTTAAAAATATATATACTGTTCAGGCATATCAGCAACTCTTTCTTGGAAAACTACAATGGCTTCCTAACTTGTTTCTCTGACCACCGCCACCCCTTCTTGTGCAATCTTGCCCCACCTCCGAGTCCAATCCAGTCTTCACTATGCAAAGTAATATGTATCTATATCTATATATAATCATATATATATATCATCATATAGTTGATATATATATTATATATTATTAGAAAGAGGGTTCCATTGCTAGAATTTGAATGACATTTCTTCATTCACACTCTTATTGGGAAAATCAAGTACTACAGTTAGGATGAGACTCAACATTAATGCCACACGGTTAGTGAGTGGCAGAGCAGAGACTAGAAACTAGGTCTCTGGGACAATGCTCATTCAACCATACTCCATCACTCTCTCACATGACAATACCATCAGGGTAACAATATGGTGACCTTTGGTTTACAAACTGGAGTATAATAATTAAACCTTTACTGAGTCCTCATTACATGCCAGGCATTGTATTAAGTATTTTACAAGTAGTAATTTATTTAAAAAGTGGGAAACTGCATTTCTTTGAGTCCCCAGATTTGGTTTACCTGACTGTGTGAATTGTCTAAGTGCATGTGCAGTAAAATGATAGTGTGTGTGTGTGTATGTGTGTGTATGTGTGTGTGTGTGTGTGTGCGGTGAGTGGGTGGGGAGTGAAGATGGCAGATATTGAAAAATAAGGCTAGAGAGATATGCAAGGGATGAATCCTCAGCGGTCTTGAACTCTTCAGTTGCTGTGCATTGCACAGAGGCCACTGAAGAGCTTTAAGAGAGTATACGGACTTCCGCTCTCGCGGGAAAGCAGGGAGGTCGGAGGACTGGCGAGGTGGGGACCCTAGGGAGTTGGCGGCTTGGAGTCTAGGCGACGCGGCAAGACGGGGCCGGTAGGTGGTGGGAGGGGGCCAGGCCGGAGCCGGCGGGAGGGCCAGGCCCGGAGGCCCCCACCCTGGCGTGCCCGGCCCGGCCGCGGCTGAGGAGGAGGAGGAGGAGGAGGAGGAGGAGGAGGAGCATGATCTCCAGATACACTCGGAAGGCGGTGCCACAGAGCTTGGAGCTGAAAGGAATAACAAAACATGCTCTTAACCATCATCCTCCTCCAGAGAAGCTGGAGGAAATTTCCCCCACCAGTGACAGCCATGAGAAAGACACAAGTTCCCAAAGTGAGTCTGACATCACAAGAGAATCACCTTTTACATCATCCGACACTGGGAACTCACGGTCTGCTTTTCCAAGTTATGCAGGCGCAGGGATATCTACTGAAAGCAGCTCGGACTTCTCCTGGGGATATGGTGAACTTGATCAAAACGCCACTGAGAAAGTACAGGCAATGTTCACAGCCATTGATGAACTCTTGTATGAGCAGAAGTTGAGTGTGCATACCAAGAGTCTACAAGAAGAGTGCCAACAGTGGACAGCTAGCTTTCCTCACCTC